>JANHFL010003784.1:194495-220363 GCA_032468155.1 Oxyrhabdium leporinum | reverse complement strand
ACTTGTCTTTCTCTTTTGCCCACCTAGTGCCAGTCTTCCCCCCCCCCCCATATTCTCTGGTCTATGGATTTCTGTCCAATGTATAGGTTTCACATGTGTACAATTAACATGCTTTGGGATACCCATGTTCCTTAGTTCCACAGCTTGACCTAACTTTCTATAATTAATGAAAAAAACATCAACCTTCGCTTTCTCAATTATCTAGGCTGTATCACAATAATTCTTTCTCCTCAGGCAGCATAAACATTTGGCATTTACTTTTCCGCAGAGCTCTGTTGGATGATCCTAAGCATTGTTTTGCTATGTGAAATTAAGGATATTGTGCAATAATTTGCACACATCATTAATTCTTCCTATGTGGTTTCTTGATAAAACAGTTGTTCCATTGCCTTCTCCCTTGCAGCATATGTTGATGCCTTTGCTGATTACTAAAGGGATCATCTGTCTTTGGCACCTTACTACATTGCTGCCGAGGGGGTCTCTTTGGGATGATCAGTGAACATTGCTGTTTGCTATTTGATGCTTCAGTATGAATTCAAAATATTGCCTTGGAAATGAGGTAATATAATTAATGTTTTTCAACTTCAACTGCTTGTAACTAATCTTTTCTCTCCAGAACTACAACTGCAGCTCCTGCTATGGTTCCCACATGCTGTTTAATTTATGACATGATTCCAATAAAATATAGAAGTAGTATGATAATAAATGTCCCAGTTATGTTTTGTTATTGATTGTATTCACACATCATGTCTCTAAGTCATGATTTGTTGTTGAATAAATCACAACTGGTAGGGTTCATCGCAAAAAACCCTAAGTCAAAATGAAACACATTTCATTTTTTGTGATATGAGTTCAGTTACATTTGCAAGAAAGATGTTAGCATAAAATCAAAAGGGCTGTTTAAGAAATCCAATATTGGCAGTTTGAATACTTTGTGTATTTACTTATGCTCTTCTGCTCACTTATAAAACTACATTATAAAGGTACAGAATAAATTATGTCTAATAAAATAACAGTCCTTTATTATTAGTTTGCATTTAGTAGATATTGATTTTTAAACAGGCATAGATTTTCTCATGGCTGATGTCTACATCAGAAAATATATTTTCTATTGTTTGCCCAAGTGTTTCTGAAAGAAATCATAATGGCAGCTGCCAAAAGGAACCATTTTTTAATAAACAGTTAAGCAATTTGAAAAAGAATGTCCAATTTCCTCTGCTGTTCTGAGTCTCCATCTTCCCATAGATCATTAAGGGGTATAATAAATGTTTCTATGCTGTGAGAAAAAAACCCAGGTACTTTCTTCCTTCTCTAGAGTAAGAAGCAATTTAGAAACAGATCTCAGCTTGGTGAAGTAGACTGCGGGTACAGTTTATTTAGAGATTGTGTATATATTGCATGGACTCACATCAAAGTGCTGGATTTAGCTAGAAAGTCAATGCACAGCAGAGGATCAAGCAACTTTACTCTCCACCATGCTGTTTCTTTTATCAGTATCACAACCCTGAAATAAAAACCTATCACAGTCTCTTTCTGTGTTCTTTCTTTCTCTTTAGAAATTAACTGACTGGTTTGACATATTGTGTGAAATCCTTGTGTAGTATTAGCAGATGTTTAAAGCTGAACCTTTGGGAATTGTGTTTATATATAACAAGTCTGTATTTAACAGCTTTAAACAGTAATTAATCTAAAAACACCACAATAGTGCAACAGAGGTGTTAGCAGATACGACAACTCATTTTCTCTTGGTGTGATGTTATATTTAAGAGATTAGGCATCACAGGTATCTTTTGGGTAATATAATGTAATGAATAATATCAGGGGAGGGCAACAATCTTGAAATGGTAAGATTAGGAATCTTTTTCCCGGCCTGATTCTCAAAGACAAATAGATCCTTAAAATGGCTATTTTCCTGTAAAGAGTTATTACTTCTCCCCTTTTAAAGAAATATAAAGCTGACATATTTCACTGAGTATAAAATAATTAACCACCTTTTCATATTATCTGTGCTATTCCCAAAGTTCATTTAGTATCTCTTGCATCATTCATAGCACTAATAACATACAATTGTCTGTATGAAACATAACAAAAAAAAAGGCAAAATCTCTTTGAAAATACATAGAGATACAGACAAGAACATGGCAAAGAAATCAAAAGATGAACTTAATTCAAACATTTTCTCTATATTGATAACATTTAAGTCATAAAGGCTTTGGAAACCAACAATACTAAAACCAGGTTAAGTAAGAAAAACCAAAGGTCATAAAATATATATCCTAGTAAAAGTAGCAATTAGATGTTGGGTTTATGGCTTTTAGAGAAAGGGATGAACTAATTGCTGACTTTTAACTAGTTTGTTTAGTTGTCATTTGGCATTCATATGCATTCTGGATAGAACTTCATTCAAGAACATTATATAACCTTTAGGTAGCAACCATACCCTATGCCACATTCATGTATGTATGTATGTATGTATGTACTTATCTACCTATTTAATTTATATTGCCGGTGGCTCTGGCCAGGGTACAACAAAGCTAAAAACAATAAATAACTAAAACCATTATCATTATTATTAAAAACACTAAACAAAATATAAACATGACCATGAAATATGAGCCAAGAAATACCAAGAGAACCAGAATCTATGGAGAAAATAAATTGTTTGATTGTGCAGCTGAATATTCAACAAACCATAGCTAGAAGTTAACAGCTTATTTTTCTTAGTCTCTATATGACAAAGATGGGTAACGTAGTTAGTTCACTTAATGATAAGAAAGTGTCTCATAAAAGTAGGAAAACAATTCCATTAAATCAGCAACAAATCAAATGGATCTTAGAATATGGTTTAATATGTTAGTCGATACACTATATTATTGAAATTTCATCCAAGATAATCTAAACAGTTTTATGGATAAAAATAATCTTAAAAATCCAAAAATATTTAGGACTTTCAGAAGTTCCAGTCTGCTGACACAACTTCCCAGTGATATATACTATATTGTAAACAAAAAAATAATGCTTACAAGGGAGTAGTGGAAGAGATTAAAGAAAAAAACAAAAAGATAAAAATCCTTCAGAAAGTTTTAGGATGCCTGAAAGCTGCTAATAGAAGCTCTAACAGAATGAATATAATATGTTAGGGGTAAAGTAGCAGCCCTGGAAGCCACTTCCACAATTAACAAAATTATGTCAGAAAAAAAAATAGAAGAAAATGTTAGAAAAAAAGAAATCCACATTTCCATTAAACAAATGGAGCAGAACAGGAATTAGAAAAATGATTTTAAGGAACAGTATCAGCAATAACATTATAATCAGTACCCAAGCATATACAATAGTATAGAGGGCAGTAACTCGCCAGCGAAAAGACTGAACAATTAAATGACAAGAGAAACGAGCAAGTCCAGGAAAACGAGGAGCTGAATTACATTTCTACATCTATATTCGCCAAAAATGCTACATAGCACACAGTCACATTTTTCAAGAGTTAAAACAAGTAACGGTGTTAGGGGATGAAATACTGGACACAAAACAGCTAATTCTGTAAACTGTTTGGTATGCAGTGGATTATTCTGACCCAAATATACAGTGAAAATCTACAATCTGCAGTATTGTATAGGAAAAATGGCTTGCCGTGTAGAAGGAATCACAAAAGCTCCTTGAGGCATCTGCTTCCAATGCATAGCTTTTCAAAAATGTTTCTGCATGCAGACTGGTTACCAATCAATACTACATCAGTAGGATTTCTCTCACTGCCTGAAATAGACATGTTTGGCCTAAAACACTAATCTGAGATTAGAAGGCTGTGCTGGCCTTTTAGGTTCAATCACATAAAGTAGCTGGAAGGCTTTGGTCACTTTCTGGTAAATGGATGCCCCTTGCCTAGTTGCCTAAAGTGTTAATCCCAATAATCCAGTGCATTTACAAAAGAGATGATAGCCAGTATATTGAGCTTTTGTAGAAAGAAACATGAATGTTCCTTGCTAGAGTGAGGTTAGTAGCAGATAACACAGTACGGTAGTTACTATGGAACAATTCTGTTTCTTCTAAGTTCACATAAAAGTCTTTATTCTCTTTTGTGAAAGTCAAGCTTGTAAGTCCTGCCTTTTTCATTTTTGATAAAGCCACAGTCTTATTAATTAAGAGTTGCTTCATCAACCATGACTGAATGAATGTGTTAGGTATTCCCGGATACCTTGACGATTGCATGCGACAGGTGAAGAAGATTCTAGCTAGTCTTTTTTTGTGCACTTTGATAAGATCATGCTAGGTTTTCATATAAAGTTTTTTTTATCTATACTAGAACAATTCAAGATACCAGAACATCTTCAGATAGGAATACCACACATGTTTTCCAAAAGCAAAATAGGCGTGAATAAATAGAGTTGGGGGGAAGTAGGAGATTTTAAGTGTCCCGATTATGAAGGGAGAAAAAAATTGCCAAATAAGATCTTAACAGGAATTCCTATGTTGCTATTTTTATCTTTACACAACTGAGGAAATTACAGGGTTATCAGCTATGCCTGTCAGACTCAATCAATGATATGGAAATAGAAGGAATATTGGGGGAAAACTAACAATGTAACACTGGGCTTCTTGATTTTAGGGGAAATGAAAGCTGGCTTGAGTCCCAAAGGTGTTTTTTCAGGAGACAACTGGACTTCCTTCTATTCCTCACTATCCTGTCAGAGCTGAAGAAGCCTCTTGGATAAGAAGTGAAACGTCTTCAAAAGAAAAAACAAGAAAGTCCAGTTGCCTCCTGAAAAAGCACCTTTGTGACAACCATGACATGGATGACTGAGAATCTCTACAGAATTTAAGATGGCTTAAGATCTACATATATCTTTTGTAAAATAATGTTAATAAAATAAGTGCAATGATAGGTAGGATTTCATGGGGGAGGGGGAAGCACTCAAAGAAGGCAAGAATTCCTAAAAAAAAGGAGTTCCTAAGAAAGAACATATTAAAGCATAATTACAAATGATTCCAGTGGCGGGGGATGGAGAGAGAGGGAGACAGAAATCAATATGGCTGCACAAAAATATTACTAATAATTTGGACAAAAAAAGAGACACACACACATAGGAAAAGCAGCCCAGGTCATTTCCTTAATAAGTACTTACAGATGTCCTTAAAGTCAGGAAAGCTAAAATTGAGAAGTAAGTTGCCAAAGGACATTAAGAATAATAAAACGCACATGAACAGAATAAGAGGTAGGATTCAAACTTGGAATTCCATAGTCAGGGAATAGTTTTTTAATTTGAATTTCCAGATCACATCAATTGCATTTTAGAATACTGGTGGTCTGGCCATATCACAACTGACAGAGAGAAATCCTAATGAACTAACTTGATCAGTTTTTAAAGAACGAATCTTCCTAATATATCATGGGAGTGCTTTACATAACTTATCTTGATGTTAGTATACGGCTGAGCAGACTACCATAAAATATAGCATTCGAATTAGAAAGCTAGCTGAATATGGGATGAATGCCAATAACTAGTAGATATATTGATAGCTCAAAAATTTCATGCATGGAGTGAGGTATTGAATAGATGCTAACATTCAGTCCTGGTCTTCAAAATGTATATTAGTAGCTTGGATGCAAAGGTATAGAGGATGTTTATTGAATTTGTTAACACAAAATTAGCTAAAAACAAAAATTGAAATACTATTGTTCAGTTAAAATGGATCAAATATTATAGAATAAAATTTAACATAAATACAAACTTCACTTAAGAAGCAGAAAATAAATCTACTAGTACAGGTGGGATGCTGCCCTGGAAATAATATGCAAGAAAACATTCGCAGAGAGTAGTAGTTGATTACAAATGAAGTACTACATTTCTTAACCTAAGGATATATCAGAGCAATATCCCCTCAGGAAGACTTCTAAAATTGCTGACTACATTACTACTGGAAAACCCATTTGTACTTTTATTGGTTTTATAATGTTTAGTAAAGATATGCACTGACTTCCAAATCACATTTCTACAGATCTTTTCTATTAAAAGAGTTCCTCTCGAAAGTTGCTGAAGCTGCAACCTCTGAATGTGCTTTGGTGCCCCTGTGGTGGTTGTATTCCCAGGTTGCATACACTTTCATCATACTCTACAACTACAGAAACTTAGATTAAGTGCAAGTAGAGCTCAAAGGGGAAATCCCCAAAATGAAGTCCAATTTACTTTCTAAGTAATGAATGGATGAGCCTTAGAACAAATCACTACCACTCTTTTCAAAACCCTTTTGACTCTTTTCTTGATCCTGATAACCAAGACCAAAAAATCAGACCTTGTTATCTCATCCTACCCTGAAGGCATGAAAAATCCATTATATACACCAGCTGTATTTCAGAATGGAAGACACCAACCTGCAATAATCTTCGTATTCAGAAAAATCTTGACATGGCTAGTGTCCAGAACTATATACAAATGCTCTAGACATTGCAGTTCTTAACATATTCTTTTCCAGATTCATCACAAAGCTGTGCTCTTTCAAAGAAATTAAAGTTGTATGTACATTGTCTAGGAACTGTTGTCCTAACATTATATCAAAATATCATTTAAGTAAGGTAGTAGACACAGGTAATCCATTAGAGTCAATAGAACTTTCTGGATACCCAATATAGTGAGGTTATCAAAGATAAAACCCTATAGTAATCTTTCCTCATAATTTACACAATTTTGAGGTAATGGTCCCTGGCCATTTTTTTCCCCTTACCTGTCCAAAGTTATTTAGAACTAAGTACAGGAAATTCCCATCAAATATCCCTAAATAAATGGGGGGGGAGTGTCCCCCCCCATCCAGATACTTGGGAGAATTTTGAAACCCATGTCCACATTCCAATTGTACAGGGATTCCTAATAGCAACAGCATTTACTATGGCAGAAAATGCCTCAATCTGAAACATGTATAGAATGGAGTCACAGAGAAGGGAAGTTGTGTAATAAATTTTCTTGCAACCATTCTTTGCTTATTTGGGAAGATTATCCAAGCTTACTAATTTCTTCGTTCAAATCTATGTCACTTTATCTATGCTATTTTGATGCTGCAAAATAACATGCTCTTAAATAGAGAGTGGTTTTTAACATATGATGAAAATAATTAAAAAGTCAAATGGACAGATTTATCTCATACATCTATCAACGGATATTACATTCAACTTCTATTCAATGACGGCTCTTTTAAGAATTCCCTTTATCAGAAAGTTTTGTAGTTATACATTCAAAAATAAATTCACATGACTGTAACCTTAAGAGTCTTCCCAATGCTAAGCACATGATTTTAACAAGGTATATAATTCAAATAATCTAAGTGACAGTAGAGTTAAAGTGACAACATACTATTATCTCATTTACTCAATTAGTTACATTTATTATGTCCTCCTTTGATATAAAGGGAAATATCTTATACAATGTGAACATCAATAATAGACCATGGTTTCAATTTTTCACATGACCACATTTTTAATATATATAGTTTCAAGTAGATACCCTTCGTAATGGATCAGCACTTATTTTATCCAAAACTTGTGAAATGAAGAAAATTATTAGGTTTTCCAACTACATTCCTTTCCAATGATGGCACCTTCCCAGCTAGACATATTTTCAAAAACAAGCAAACTTGCAAATTCCCTACTTACACACTGAGTGGGTTATGGCAGTTATACCCTACAATAAATGTGATATGACTAGACATCTTACACTGAATAAAATTCAACTAAAATTTAAGAAAAGCTAAAAAGCATATATTACTGAAGTTATTACACATTGTTGTTAGGAAGTGAAGGAACAACTTGAGATTTTATTGCTGGTCTTTATAATTGCACTGCAAGCAGATAATCAGAACAGCAGTATATTTCATTTCAGCATCGGAGAAGCAAAAAAGTTTCCTTGCCGTCCAAGGGTTGTCGCAGACTTGCTTTTGCTTGCAAATCTAGGAAATAAGTGGAAAGATTCATCATGAGCAGTTTTCAGTATGCAATAGTGGCAAATATCTGTATATTTTAGCATTTGTTTGATAGAAAAATAACCTATTCATTAATATCTATTGAACATTGATCCATATTTCTACTTTCCTTAACATACAAAAAACATACAACTCAAATTCTCTGAAACTAATGCAAATAACGTTCCCCCTGGCTTCCACATATAGTCCAGAAACAGTTGTACAGCAGAGGCAGTTGGGCTATTCTGTGTTGTATTTATATAACACATTCTGGAAAAATCACAACCCCATAAAAGTCCACGTAAGAGGCCTGCAATTCACAGGTAAACTGATAAGATAGCCTTATATTTCAAATTAAAAATTGCAACCATTTGAGCTGAAATGTTTTTTGTTTTGGAAGTATTCACAACTAGTGTCTTACTCCTTTGGAGTATTTTTCCCACTGGATATGTATCAATTATTCCTCATATTCTGTTCCATCTCAAGTAGTCTCACCAATTTTCATTCCCCAATACTCCAAATCATCTATTTAGAATCAGAATTCCCTCCCCCAAAATTTTTGCTCTGATATCACCCGCTAATTGGTGATCAGCTATTACACACTCAATTTATAGCTCCAAAACACTAAGGAAGGATAGAAAAAAAACATACTTTGCTAATTTCTTCTGGTCTGTGACCTCAATAAGGATTTGACTTGATATTTTGCTAATTCGACCAAATAAATAATTAAACTTACTTGGGAGTAGTTTTGCTAAATGTAGATTTGACTTTCTGAGACAGTGAGCTGCTTGAAGGAGTTTTTACCAGTTGCTGTTCTGGAGTAGTGAGTGGTCCCAACATGCTCACTATGTGATAAGAACAATTACAGTTAATATTCTTAAGCCACAATGTTTCAAATAGCTTCAGAATTTTGCATTATAAGTGATGAAAAATCTTAATGAGAATGACTTACTTTCTCTCTCTCAAATAATATCACAATTAATTTGAATCTAATTCTCACCAAGTTTTCAGCCTCTGCTCAAAAAATAAGCTTAAGTGCAAATAACTCAAGTCATACAATTGTCCTGCATTTTTTCGGCAAGCAAAATCCCTGAATACTGAAACACAATTTATGCAGATTGCAGTAGCAGACACAGAAAATGGGTAGATACACTCCATACGTTGAGGACTACACACTACAGGAGCAGAGAATAAAATTGTAGATGAAAGGAAAGAATGAGAGGTTTTTCACTAAGAATGGCAACCCTGTGGAATTTATTTATTTCTGCAATTTATCTATCATGTCAATCCGCAGACCTTAGGCAGTTTACAGAGATTAAAATAACCATAAAATAAAGTTACATTTTGAAATTTCAGCAAAAATATATCAAATAAGAAAAAAAATACAAATCCACATACATACACATTCTATATATTTTTGTGTGTGCATGCATGCATTTCTATCTGTGACTCTCCAATCAGCCCCCATAAGTCTTCCAGAAAAGCCAAGTTTCTACTGATTTCCATAATAGATTTGGGGGCATTTTTGTGACAAACGACAAGTTGTCCACAGGAGGGGAACTGCCATTAAGAATATCCAATATTGAACCCCCCTCTTGCCACCTAAGTACTGATAGGTGGGAACTCTTAGTAAACGCTCTCTAGTTATCAGGATGGAATGAGAAGAGACTACTTGGAAAGACTGCCCTTTAAATATACACAGGATGCAAGCCAAACTGGGAAATTTTAAAGATAGCAACCAGCATCTAGAATTGCACTTGGAAATATACTGACAGCCAATATAGCTCCCACAGCATTGAAAGGTGGCCGTATAGAGATGTGAGCATGTGGACGGCTGCATTCTGGACCAGTTGAAGTTTTTGGATGGATTTTGTGGATAGCCCAAGTAGAACTAATTACAATAATCTAATTGGGAGATGACAAAGGCATGAGTGATCTTCCTCAGTCTTGTTCCATACAAAGTTGCAAATGGTGTACCACATGAAGGGTCTCCTGGTCAAGCTTCTCCTTACTAATGTAGTAGGAATGGTGAGTCTGGGAAGAAAATTTGAGTTGTGAATCTGTACTTTCTGGGGAACAGATTCCCATCAAATGTCCCACAGGTGCTTTTTTAGGAGGCAACTGGACTTTGTTTTTTCTTTTCAAGACGTTTCACTTCTACTCTGAGAAGCTTCTTCAGCTCTAACTGGATGGTGGGGAATTCCCTATCAAACAAGGAAGTCCAGTTGCCTCCTGAAAAAGCACCTTTGGGACAACAATGATCTGGATGACTGAAAATCTCCATAGAATTCCCATCAAATATTACAGAAGCTTTCGAATTAACAGTCACTCCAACTTGCTTGGCTTAAGGGTTTTTTTTCCCCATCCAGACCGTGGCTGTCTCTGGACACTTGGACAGGACTTCTACAACATCTCCCACTGGATCCAGGATTGGGTATCATCACACTCATATTCACATTTTGGTGTGAAAAAGCAACACTATTGTTCACATTACCAAATTTCAGCTAACACAGTGGCTGGATCAGTGTTAGCAATTCAAAGGCATAATTACCTTTAATATCAGGCGTGCAGGGTGTGGAATAAGCATTGGCATTTTCAATGATGTGAGCTGGCTCAATATTTTCCTGTTCTACCATGATAAGCTGGCTCCAGTATCCCACAGGCAAAGTGAGCAACCGTTCCACAACCTATAAATTCACATTGACATATAAAGAATGTCTTTTTCTTTCTTGATGGCACAAATCAATGCTAAGCATTTACAAACACAAACATAGGCTCTCAGTCATTTGAAATACTGAACATTCCCATTCTGTTATGCACATTTGTGACCTACCCTAGGTTGCCTTTTTGTGTCCTGGAGTAGTGTCATGGGATCAGGTTCTGGTATAGCATGGCCAACAATGGTAGGCCCAAAGACTTTAGCCAGGTTGGAAATATCCATTCTGGTATTTGGACTTTGAGCCACTCTAGGGAAAACACAGACATCTAGGAGCATTTGTGCAAAGAGGAGCAATATATTTTGTCTTATGAACTATTCTTTTCATTGTTACCTCAATCCCACAAGATGAATAGAATTATAGTATAAGATTTTTTTAATCACTTCTTCAAGAATTCATAACGCAACTGAACTTACCTCTGCAGGTGAATCATGAGGAACGCCAGAGTTTCCCTATTAGCCTGTGGGAGTTCTCCAACAGTTTGATACATGGCTGCTACACTGTTGTCCTCATCTATAATTTCTTTAAATGGAAACATAAAAAGATATTTCTATGACCTCTTCTAACTTATTACAGAAAATAATGAATTTTCTGCAGGTACCTTAATTATAACTGCTTAGGTTTCTAAGACTTTAGTCTCCATGCTAGGGAGAGAGAATTAATTTAAAATGGCAACATATTAGGTCTTTCCCAACATATAGGTATGTTGATATATCACATTAAGCCATTGCTTGCTTATTATTTACTGAATAAATTGCAATTGGCTGGATTCAAGGAAATCAATTAAATCAATCCCAAAGAAATCACTCTGATGTGATGCATAGCTCAATTAGTAAAGCTTTTAGCAGGGAGGGGGGAGAAAGAGAAACAGTAAACTGTTAAACAAGAATGATAACTCTCCAAATCTGGGGCAAGAAAAAAGTTCTTCAACAAAAAGTCTTCATGGGAGACACAGTGTCCCCCTCTAATCTGTGTTTGCAAATTGTGTTGGGGAGTTAATGAAGACTAGACTAATCTTGGAAGATTAATAGCATTTTACCGCCAAGGTGTTTTCCCAACCAAATAGTTTCTATATCTTTCTATCAGTAACATATTAACATCTATCACTCTCTATGAAAATAAACATTGTTGAAATAAAGAATTGAGTTACTGAAATTTTTAAAAATAAGTATTATGTTGATTAATAGAAAACAATAAGAGAAAGGGACTTCTAATGCAGCGGTCCCCAACCTTTCCACTTTGGTGGCCCAGCCCGGTGCGCAGGGATGTGTGTGAGTGGTAGGCGCACATGTACAGCTTTGCACGTGAGCGCCCTCTGCTCACATGAGTGGAGCTTTGGATGCACGCTTGCCTGCTGCTTATGTGAGGGGAGCTGCACGTGTATGCTTGCCCATTGCTAGCATGGCCCGGTTTCTAACAGGCCGTGGCCCGGTAGTGGGCTGCCATGTGGGGGTTGGACAATTCTGTTCTAATGTATAATTGTATTCTTTTAGTCTTGGGCTCTGTCCTGCATTAACAAAAACAGAAAATTGATTTTCAAACAGATAGCGTGGAAAATAAAAAATAGATTGAATTCAATATTTAGCAATTCAAAGGAAGTTTTAGCAAATAAGTACTAAATCACAGTACTTAACATTTTGGGGAAAAAGCCTATACATCTATACTATAGGTATATTGTACTATAAATCTAGTGGGCCAGTCACTCTTTGTCAATTCAACCCACCTCAAAGGGTTGTTGTTGTGGGGAAAAGAGGGTATATGTTGGATATGCTTGCTGCCTTGAGCTATTTGTAAAAATGAATACAGGATACAAATATTTTAATATCATGGATAAAAAACATATTCAAAGGATAAGAGTCAGCATTTTAGCTTGCCTAGTGGAGAAAAGTATATTCAACATTTGTATTCAAATGTGTTATATTACTCATACCTGCTGCTTCCATAAAGTCCTTATTGAGATGGAAAGTAAGAAGAGGCTCCTTAAGTTTACGGAGAAAATCTTTAAGAAGGCCACATATAGCATGGATATCTTCCACTCTGCTAAGTAGAGGTACTGTTTTCCCTCTAAGGAATTTCTCCTTCAAATCTTTCACTGTGCGGTCACAGCCAGAAATTCGGTAGAGGCCTGTCTGTTGAAACAATTATTTTTAAAGCAAGATCACAAACTTGTTTCTTTGAAATCCCTCCAGCTTTAATGTAACATGCACTAGCGTTTGACTTCCATAATCACCATCCCAGCAATTCTGAAAGTAGCTACATCTTGGTGGATATAGAACACAGGTGTCAATCTTGCCACGTGATGTTGGCGTCACGTGACATATCACATTTTCCCCCTTTGCGGAGCTGGGGTGGGCGTGGCCTACGCATGACGCATCCAGCCCATGGGCTGCTAGTTTCACACCCCTGACATAGAAGGTCTTAGCAGAAAGCATATGCATTTTCTGCATTCCAAACAATTCCATAAAATTTACACCTTTTAAGTTTACTTTACCTCATTCAGGCCTCTTCTCTCAATCTCATTTACACAGTGAACTAAAATGGAGGGGATCATTGGAGTCATCAGAGGTACAAAATCCCCCAGAACTCCCTAAAAAAAGAGAAAGGAACAAGTATGGGAAATGGGAAATAACAAGAGTTATTCTTGTTATTTTTATTTTCACTAAAGAGAAAACAAAGGCACGGTTTTTAATATATAATTTGACAGTAAAACTAGTAAGAATCACTTAAGAAATATATCATGTAAATGCATAGCAAGAAAACAAGAGACAAAGAACTCATTTAACTTGTGTGACCAAGTGCCAGAT
This sequence comes from Oxyrhabdium leporinum, assembly GCA_032468155.1. NCBI lineage: Eukaryota > Metazoa > Chordata > Lepidosauria > Squamata > Cyclocoridae > Oxyrhabdium > Oxyrhabdium leporinum. The sequence continues at coordinate 206,898 of JANHFL010003784.1, read as the reverse complement.
TCTAAAGCTCAGATGTTACAATTCTACCCATAAACTAAATTAATGTACCATTGTGCTGATACGAAAAGAAAAAACATGGCATGAAATGTTCAGTAACTCAATACAAGAAATACAAGAATAAAAAATTAACATATTTCTGAACACTGTAAAAGGGTATATATGTTAATACTGTAGTACAACAGTAACAGTGCAACAGGTTTTTTTTAGCATATGTTACATATTACTTCTTCCCTGCTTAATTATATTATGCTTGTGAAAAATCTTAGAAATGAGCGATAAATACTAAGATATAAATTAACAGTTCCTTTCCAAAATATCAGGCACTGTTACTTGGTTTTTTCTTCTGTTCTCCTCTTATTTTGTATTTCTAGTTAGCAAATGTGCTTTAAAAACAGATAGCAAGAAAGCTTTACACATAAGCACTGCATTTATATTAAAACTCCAGTCTCCAGTGTACACTTTCTATCAGCATCTAGAATCTAAAAAAGCTTCTTTAAATTCCAGTATAACAAGTTGGTGGCTGTATCAACAATAATTTTATTTAGCAGAAAATAACTTGAATCATTGCTGCTGCTTATATCCAAAACATTTTCACAGCGAACTAACACTCTTTCACCTATTTAAATCTTCAATATTATATTTTTTGGGGAGGTCCAATATACAATCATCGGCCAATAAAGTATTTTATTTAGAAGCATACCTCTCCAATTTTGATAGGGGTTCCTGCTACGGTAGGGGTGCAGGGCAGGGGGCAGCGATCTCGACATTCTGGATGTGTAACTACTCGACAGTTTCTGCATTTCAGGGACATTTTTCCAAACTTTATCCGTTTCCCGCACGGAACACATGACTCAGGCTTAATAACCTAGAGAGAGAGAGAGAATATGTGTAAACTAACTTGATCGAGAATAAGCAATGAAATATACTGAGTTCAACAAATAGGCACAGACAAGTACATACAACTAACCACTATGATACATTAATGTGAAGACATCAATGTGTACATGTTTATGTTATTTAAATTATATATCTGTACCAGTTGAATGCCCAGCTGGAGGAAGGTGTCTGGGTCTCTACAAAGGTCATGTGTTTTTCTTTTTAGAAAAGGTATATGCTCTCACAAGACCAAGAACAAGTAGACAGAAAAGAGGAAAATGGCAGAATGCGCCTGTAAAGTGGTGTATACATGCCTTAGATATAAAGCATTTTAAAAAGAGAGAAAGGGAAAGTGGAGAAAGTGGGGTGGGGTTACACTTCAGATGCTGCAAGACATGCTGCTGGACAGCACGTCAACTGCTTTATGGAGAGCTGAGCAGAGGAATGACCTGGCCTGCCAAGTCTAGAGATGCCAGTTCTAGGACAAAGAGGAAAACCAGAAGAAAAAAACGTTTCTACAGCAGTTTGTGAGTGTGGAAAGACCAGGAAGATGGACTGTGTTGTGTAGTGAGATTCAGATGCTGGATGTAGAAATTTGTGAGTTAAAGGCAACCAGGAGAAAACCGATAGACATTCCAGTGTCAGTAATTGATATAAGAACTTACAATAAATCACAAGCAGAAAGTGAATGAAAGAAATATAAGAGTGAGAAAAATTAAGTAAATTAAGACTTGATTTCTTTTACTATAATTATTGGTCTATTCTTTACATACATAGCAAAACATATCGATTTTGTAAATAACTTTACTTGAATATATGATTAGATCATGCTGCTTTAATGTAGGTATCACAGTATCCAAAATACAAGCCCTAATTTGTTTAATTATTGGCTCCCTGTGTGTGGGTGTGTATGCATAGGTGTACATCAGTTCATCCCTCTGAAACACAAATTTAATCATAACTAATTCTGAACTGTTACAATTCCAGTTATGAGTAACAAAAGCAAATTATAGCAGCCACAGTATTGCTCTTTTAACCAGCTTCTTATTCAGCAAGATTGCTATATTACATTACCTAGGCATTCGTGGCACTTGGCAGCTAGGAACAATACTATGGCAGGATCATTATTTAAACTCTATGCAAAATGGAAACCTGATTGTTTTTCCTTAACTATATTTTATATGTAATTTGTTTAACAAACAAACTGAAATGAATGAAAGTGAAATGAAAATAGGGCACGAGTTTACAGCTGTATGGTTAAATATTTGCAAAATGGTTTTCTCCCAACCTGTTTGACCTTGCAAAAAAATGTGCAAATGTCTCCTTTAACATGGCTTTCTGGGCAAGCCTTTACAAACCAAAATAAGGTTTTACATCACATTTGATATCTTATCAAATCATTAAACAAATGTGCGCAGTGTCAGGAACAGTATCTATTATAGCAACTGCCATGTCTCATTCTCTTTTTTCAGAACATTTAGAACATAACCTCAGCTGACAATCAGAGAATGAGTATGACTGACTACAAAAAGTCAGCTGACTGGTACCTTAGACCCAAAATAATTTGAGCTTTGAATTGGGCCCAGAACTGAGAAGCCTCTTCACTCACCGTTTTTGATACAAATTCGTGTAGTCTCATCCCAGTGCTTCCAGGAGTGCTAGATCCATCTGTTTCAGATTTGTTTCCAACCTTCCGGCTTCCCAGGCTTGAGTCACTGTTCCAAGGCTGTAGGATGGCTTGGGTGGAAAGAGACAATTTGAAAAATCAGTTTTTGATACAGGATTAAACTGACAGCAGGTACTCCCAGTTTAAACTAATACACCTACTCTAGCCTGTGTTGTTAACCTGATAAAGCTATTTCTCACTTTTTCAATTCTATTACAATAGGTAATACTTCACTTTTGAGATGGGGGGGGAGAAAGCAAATGGTTACTTTTAGATCCTCTCCTCAGCACAAGAGCTCAGGCTTAAAGGATATTTTAAACCTTCTTAAAGAACCAATGCGTGGGATGGATTTAACAGAATGAATACATTTTTCACTGGCAGGTTTCTTCTTTTCCTGCTATATAAAATCCAATGAAGGATAAGACTTTCAATTAAAAGTGCGTAGTGTTATACGTGGAAATAAAATATTGTCCTGCGTGATTCATAACAAATTTCAACTGTAATTCAGACGAACCCTGTCAGAAGCCTCTTACATTCATTTCTATCAGCATCTGCATTATTACTGGCAAACAGATTAAAAACTCTGACAAGAAATCATAATATTGCATACAGACACATTTACCTGCCTTTCTCTGGTTTCCAACATAGTAAGGTATAGTCTCAATAGTGGCAATTGCTTCAATTGGGCCTCCATCATTAGGAACCGTGAGAGTTGTTTTTGCAACTATTGATTCATTTCCCTGAAATAAAATAGTTGCAATAAGCATGTAGGAAACATACGCAAGAAGCTTCTCTTTCAGAATATTTAAGATCTGTATGTTTTAATAGTGCAGTCTGGACATTTACTCAGCATCCTATGCAGCAAAACTTAAAACCCTGGTTTCAAGTGAGCAAAAGTAGTTTCTACATGGTACCAATAAATCCCATACTCTCCAACAGATTCCTCACAGATGTATACTCCAGACACACTGAGACTGCAACCCCCCCAAATTCGCGGTCACCATAATCAAAACCTGAAAGCATATTTAGGAATAGCTATCATCACATCAGAAAGCGCATCTTAGAGAATACCATCTTATAATTTTGGCATCAAGAGCAGTTTGGTTAAGGTGTTAAGGGTAGAATCTGGAAGACTGTGAGTTCTAGTCTCACCTTAGACACAAAGCCAAATTTGGCCAGTCAGTTTCTCACAGTCCTAGGAAAGAAGCAAGTGTAAATCAATTCTGAAAAACCCTGCCAAGAAAACTGCAGGGACTTGATCCAGGCTTTCTCCAAGAATTGAGCGTAATAAACAAAAGCACGCATACACACACACACACAGGCACAATGCCCTCCTATTGGCAACATGAGATTGTTGATGAATCTGCAAAGTAAAAAGCTATGAAGCAATGAATACTAATCAACACCCCCACTATACATAAATACGTGGTATTTAGAGATCAGAGATCTACTTCTGGAAGGAATCTAATAGTCTTTATAAAAGCACACACCTGATCTACCGTAGAGCCAATGGAACGAGTTTTCTTTAAAGGACCAGGTGGGCCTTCAATAAACTGTCTAGAAGAGCGCTGTAAAGGAAACATTTGTATGCCTTTGAGTGAAAATATGACAGCATTCTTGAGTGAAGTGAAAATTCTAGAGAAATATTAAATTTGATATTTATAAAGATTCTAAGAATATGAAGTCATTAATTTATCTAAATTATCATTTCTTACTCGGAACACGCAGAGACAGTACACTTTTTGCCTACCTTACCTAGTAACCCATACAGTTGAAAGTAAAGAGAATTAAATGGGAATGGTAGATTATCTCAAGTATATTTATATATGATTCCAGAGTTTAACTGTATATTAACTGAAAGTAAACCTGAGATGGCAATTTCCACATCAACATCCAACACAGATTTTTAAAGAAGAAATTGGACATTTATTGGAAATGCTTGAGCTGGGGGTTGGACTAGATTTCCAAGGTCCCTTCCAACTCTATTATTCTGTTACATCAGATTTTCTTAAATGTATTTGCCAGAATTCTTCCACTTATTGCACAAGCAACCAGTATGGAAATTAAATGGTTCTCTACATAATGCCTGGCTGTTACGGTATTCTTTGAGCATATAAAAAAGTTGAGTATAACTCTAATGAAAAAATAACAATTATGTACACTGAAATATGATTTAAATGTACCCAAGCTGAAAACATTTGCATTGTAGGCATAACCTCCATCACTAATATAAATTTCAATAATAAATGAAACCTGCTGTTTGCATCAAATAATACAAATAAAATTTAAAAAACCCATACATACCCTTTTTTCTCTTTTTTTCAACCTAACAGTCTTTACCATTGTGGAATCCCAATCCTAGATATTAGAAAAAGAACCTCTTTAGTATCAAACAGATGGCAAACATGCATTTTCAGTCTGTCCTTTCTTTTATGCCTAACTTTGAATATACAGCCATAATAATAGATATCTTACAAAGGATCATTTAAAAAAAATTATTGTAAGACAGTACAAGAAATGAATTCAGTTAATGTATACATTACCAATGATTCGTCAGTTTTGTCAAAACTGATGTCGGATAAAATTGAACCAGATTCATCTATTGTTGACAGCCTAAAATAAAAATCATACATAAATTTTAAAATCTCACCTTATCATAGATAGTAATCTAGTACTTGATAAGCTAGCAGAGTTTGAAAAGAATGTTATAACATATTCAGAATTCTTTATATTCTATCATGAAAAACATGGGATTTGGTATCTTGATGTAAAAACTTTACTGTAGTAATACTTTAAAAAAAGACTAAAAGTCACAGATTCATTTTTAAAGCTCCTTAACAGCTCAGGTTAAGCATTACATTTCAATGGGACAACACTGACTATGTCCTTTATGCAGGGGCGGGCTTCAAAAATTTTAGCAACCGGTTGTCTGCCCAGTTGCTGGGTGGGCATGGCCATGGTTGGCATGGCCTAGTTGGCCTCCTGCACCACAGCAGGAGGGGGTGGGGGGTTTCACCCTCCCTGGGCTCCGGAGGTTTTCTTCGAGCCTCCAGGAGGGTGAAAATGGCCTCCCTGGGCTCCAGAGGCCCTCTGGAGGATAGAAACGGGCCCATTTCTGGCCTTCTCAAACTTCTGGGACGCCCGTTTTTCACCTTCCCCAGGCTCCAGAGGCTTTCCTTGAGCCCCCAGGAGTGCAAAAACAGCCTCTCCAGGCTCCGGAGTCCGGAAACAGGTCCGTGTCCGGCCTTCCAGAGCTTCTGGGAGGTCCATTTTTCACCCTCCCAGAGCCTCCGCGCGGGCCCTGTAGTTACGTGGGATCCAAAATGGGCCACGTGGGGACTCCTGGGAGGAGTGGAATGGGCAGGGCCAGCCAAGGGTGGGATTTACCGGTTCACCGAACCGGCTATAAAATTAGCTACCGGTTTGCCCAAACTAGAGTGAACTAGTATCAGCCTACCTCTGCCTTTATGCCACTGCCTAAATGGGAGTCAAATTTTCTTCACAATAAAACATTTACTATGCTTACCATATTCTTTGTACCCTCTAATGCCCTAAATGTGTCTTAATACCACCAAAAGCCTATTGGAGAAAAACTATTAAAAGAACCCATATATTCATAGAATTTGGGTAGATTTTGCGTAGCTGATGAGTAAACATACCTAGAGTTCTGCAGTAATGGATTCATCCTGCCTGTATATAAAACTACATATTTCCTGAGATACAATTTAGAATTCTGAAAATCCTATTTTCCAGGAAAAACAAGATAAAGAACGTAGCACATTGCTTCTGGAATTCTTTCCAATCTCTTAAAAATATGAGTTACATGAACAGGAAGGAGGCTAATAATGGGACAGTCAGCAACTACTTGAGCTGCTGCACTACTGCCTCTTCTGTAGGAAGTGGATATTTTTCTCTGCAGCCCGTCTAGATCCAGGCCATTTTCCCAATTCAAACGTTTTTGAGTTTTGCCGACCAATTTGGTCCCATCCTATTCAATTCTCATAAGTTTAACATATTGAAGAACCTCTTGGATGAAATTCAAGAAATAAAACTGGAGTTTTGTGATTGACTTTCACCTGCCAATTATTGCTATTAGTAATCTCTTTATCTCTTTCATGTAGCTATATATTCCATGACTTTCCTCTGTATCTTACTGCAATTTAAGAGTAAAAACAGAGAAGACATCCTGAAGTTTAAAAATTGCCATTTGCAACCCATGTACTTCAATATTTGAAAATTTTAAATAACAAAATGCACAAAAATGTGTTGGGACTACATCTTGCTATTTTAAATATCTTCTATTAATATAGGTGTGAATCTTTGACTTCTGATTCTTAAGAAAAAAAAACAACAGATTGTGAAAATGTTCCCTAACCAAAGGGAGGGAAGATATTAGCCATTACATTTTTACAATCTGATCCACCTGAAATAAACCATGAACAGTCTACCTTTTGTTACCACCGATGGATATCTGAGGCCTGTTTAAAAAGGCCAGTGCTGATTTCTGTTCTTCGCTCAGCTGTATGCTGCCTGATGAATCACACATGAGAAGCTCTTTGATCAGCTGAATCTGTTGCTCCTACAAATTGAGAAACATTAAAAGTAGCTTTATATTACATTTATAGCATAGAAAGCACATAATATGCAAAACCTTCTGAGAAACACAACTATGCACTAGCATACTAATCCCTATGCAAGGCACATACACTCATCTCTCAATTTATAGCATGAGATTAAAACAGTCAAGGGATTTTGTTGGAGCCAATTGCTAACCAGTATAAAAGCTCATATACCCCAAATAGATTTCTTTCAGCTACAAAGCAATTTGCTGGTGTCTTACCAATTCTATTGACTAATCACAACAGCATCCACCATTTTAGTCCACAAAAGAGAAAAGACGCCTTTTGCAATGGGTAATTGTGGCTATTGTATCTGTGGAATAAACTTGTAAATGCCACTTCAAAACTACAATTCACATTAGATGGGGGGATCTAAGAAATAGGTGCAGAAGAAGGATTCATTCATCATAGTTAAGCTTCCAAACAGCTTCTTTACTTTGCCTTGAGCAAAAGGTTCCCTTTCATAAAAGAGCTCTTATTCTATCACAAACTGGAAAACGGTCCATGTCACCAATGAAATTAAAATAATTACACATTTATCCATTGCAGTCAAGTAATTACAAGAAAAATTTAATTTAACAGACAGTTCAGGTAAAAGGGTTATCTATTAAATCCAACTGTTCCCGCCACTTCTTTCTCTTCCTGGAGTTTTTCCTATACCAGTCCCTGCCCAGCATGCTACTTACTCATCTTCCCAGTATTATCCCATTTACTTCCTACCCTTGACTAAGCCACCATTGTGAATCCACCCAGCTATCTGATCTTTCTAGTACATTCCTCTCTTCTCAGTGAAAATTCAATTATTATATGTATGAATATTCCATTAGCAACCCAATCACCCTAATACCGTCACTCCCTCATTTAGAATTCAAAAAGAAACTTATCCATTTTTAGGGAAGCAGTCTCTACTGTTTAAGACTGCTGCCCCAAATAATCTTTATTTTAGTGTGCTGCAGGATTTTAAAAAATTATATCTGAAGTATACTAAATTAAGGTCCATTAAACCAAGAGATTATAGATTTATCAGCCAAATAAGAAGTCGTATTCATACCATTTTTGCAATATATTTTTACCCTCTGTAAAAAAAAAAGACTTATATCTACTGTCACATAAATGGAAGGATATTTAACAAAGCTGTCACATTCCTCTTCTAAATCTGATACCACTTTTTGAAAAAGAAGTTCAGAAATGTTATACATACCAACTTTTCACAATCTGCTTCAGCTCGCTGTCTTCTCTTGATCTCCACATCTACTTGGTTGCGTGCATGTTTCAGTTTCACATCAAGAGCACTACGCTCAGTTTCTGTTTTCATCAATAAATCTTTGTATCCGGCCACCTCGTGATCCATTTTCTGCCATTTTCTCCTAAACTCTTCAAAATTCTTGGCCAGTTGGATAAATTCTGGGAAAAGTGAAGTTTTAATCCATTTGCACTTAATTTTTTTTTAAATCTAATTCCTCCTTAAATATCCTCTGAGTTTGATAATCATCTAAATCAGTGGTTCTCAACATGTTGTCCGCAGACCCCAGGGGTCTGGGTGTAATATCATCACAGAGGGTCCGCTAAGGCTTTAAGAAATGTTATGATTTAAATATTGAGTTAAGACTTGGGGGCCATGGTCTGTGTCCACAAAAGGTATTTAAAGGGGGTCCATGTGGAAGAAAAGGTTGAGAACCATTGATCTAAATAGATAATGCCAAGGTTCTAAAAATAGAAACCTGATTATTCAAAATACAGTGCAGAAAGAAAAATAGTTATCTGTAAAAGTAAAGCTTTCCTACCAGTAAATCCAACTGAAGACAGTAAAACTTACTGATTAAACATGAATTCAGTCAACACATTTCTCCTTATAATCCAATTCAAGGATTTCAGTTCAGGTATTCAGTGTACTTCCATGTTAAGCATGATCAGTTACATCATGTGATAAGAAACAATAACCTTACTAAAGCTATTTATAGAATATGAACAGGCAACTGTCATACAAACAAAACTGCAGTTATAGCAAAATTATGAAGAGATTATGCTACAATCAATGATTATGATATTAGGAAGACATTCAACAAAAAGTTTAAAATATGCTTCATTGACATTGATTAGTATTATACATGTTTTGGGTTTGCAACTTGGACAATTATATAAATATTGATCCAAAGGGGCGAAACCCTAATTTGTTAGATGCTCAACACTGCCTAATGTGGATATAAACTTTCTATCCTAATAAGTGATATTCATAAAGCATTGGATAATTTTTTCATTAAGCAGTATTTTCTTCTTAATCCTTCCAACACATTATTACAAATACTGTGACACTAACACTGCTTATACTTCATTTGAACTCTTTTGAGAATCACAAAAATATATAGCAAGGTAACCTGATTTTCTGAGACAATAGCTAGTATAATGTAGTGTAACTACTGGAACCATAATATTTTAACCACATCCACAATGTTGCCTGGAAACCACATTGTACAAACCCACTAGTTGTTATGTAGATTAGTTTTCTACATAAGACATCCAATAAATTAATCATGCTTCCCGTGTTACTTTACAGACATTTGTGAGGTGATCTGAGAAATGTGGAAAAATTCACACCTATCTTTCAAGGAAATTACAGAGCAGGAAGCAACCTTCAAATATATTTATTTGTATGTCTCTAACATTTGCGGGTGACTAACATGATTTACCTGCATAACATCCATAAAAAGTAATCACTTACGGTATTCACTGTTTTCATTTAGAATTTCTGCTTGGCACATGAGTTGGTCAAAGAAATTCCGTAAATTCAGAATTTTCGTCTCCATCTTTGTCACATGAAACTGAAATAATTTGGACATAAGTTTACTTTCATCTTCTTTTTCTGTCAGGGCACAGCAATCCTTGTCAATAATTTCAGATCTTAAAGTCAAGTGTAATCATGCTATGGGTTTATAACAAATTGTAATATGAATAACACAGCCACTGATTCAATATTCGTGTGTGTGTGTGTGTGTGTGTGTAGTTTTGATGACTGTGATGCTTACATTTTACATTCTACATACTTACATTTTCTCTTTCAAACTAACATCAGAAACCTTGGAAAAATTATGAACAGTATACTTCAAAACTGTGTACAAAGAGATTCATGGAATTATATAAGCAATGTGGGATTTACGGTTTGAAATAGGCAATAGGAAGGGCTACTAACCAGCAAAAAAAATAATGTAAATTGTCCCATACAGCAGCTGGAAATGAAGATCTAGGTACAGTCCAATGATCTCTGGTAAATCTGAGTGACTTATGTGAGATTGAATTTTTCCCCCTCCAAGGCTGAATAATGAGTTGGAAAAACTCTTGTCTTTAAAAAAAGCATATTTAGGCACTTCATTCTGACATAGGAGCTACCACATTCAATCGTGGGGTGGGGTGGGGTAGAGAATCCTTTCAGCTGCTCTAAATTTAAATCCCCAAACATAAAGAAAGGGAGGAATCAACACAACCAACTCTGTTCTTTCTTTCATTTAGAGGACAAGCCTCAGGGTACTTTAGACTCTTTGATATCTGAGCATCTCTAGAAAACACATAGTACTCTTCTCTGAAGCTGAAAGCTTAAGATGTTAAGGAAGTAAATATTTTCAAGAAAATGTGAAGTAATAAATAACTTCAGTTTAAAATAGAATAGACACAAAATATTTTAACAATATTACATGCTGCATATAATGAACCTGGGTATCAACCTGTTTAAAATCTAAATTAAAATTTATAAATTCATACCCCTGTAAGAACCACTTTTTAATAATCATTTTAATATAAAAGTCTGAAACCAACCTGAATCATTACATGTCTTGCATATTTATATATTGCTATTAATATTTGTTATCACTACAATCCAAGGAAAATACAATTTCATTTTCATATAATGGAGAAAATATTGCCCCTGCCTCTGGAAACATCTAGGCATAAAACCTCACTACTTCAGCTAACAAAAATGCTACATTTTTGGGTGGTTTTTTTTACACTTTTTTGAACAAAAAAGGTTTTAAAACATAACTGCTTTTAACATTTCCATTTTAAAAACTGCTTGCAAAGCTTTGCATGGGAGATCTCAATTCAAGCTCTTAATTTTAACTCTTAAAGTCACACATGGCAGAGGGCAGAGTTATTTGAGGGATTGCCTCTCCCAGATATCATCTACCTGTCCCATCAGGTCCAGAAGAAAGGGTATATTATGGGTCCTGTCTGCTAAGGAATTCCACCTTACAAGATCCAAGTGAGCTTTCTCTATTAAGGCATCCACCCGACAGCAATAGCACTTAGACTTATACGGGTAGGCCTCGACTTAAAATAGCTCATTTAGTGACTCTTCAAAGTTACAATGTCACTGAAAAAAAATGACATGATCAGTTTTCACTTATGACTATTGCAGCATCCCCATAGTCACATGATCAAAACTCAGATGCTTGGCAACTGACTCATATTTATGATGGGTGCAGTGTTCCAAGGTCACATGATCAACTTTTTACAATGGTCTGACAAGCAAAGTCAGTGGGGCCAAATTTACAATGGTCTGACAAGCAAAGTCAGTGGAAGCCAAATTCACTTAACAACCATGTTACTAACAACTTCAGTGACTCACTTAACAACTGTGGCAAAAAATGAGGCAAAACTCACTTAACAACTGTTGTACTTTGCAACAAAATTTGGGGGCTCAGTTGTGGTCTTAAACTGAGGACCATCTGTATACCAATCCATAGTGCTTTGTAGCACTCTCTGAATGGTTTACAATGTCAGCATATTGCCTCCCCCCCCCAACAACCTGGTCCTCATTTTACGGAACTCGGAAGAATAAAAGGCTGAGTCAACCTTGAGTGGTTAGGATTAAACTCCTGGCTCTGGGCAGAGTTAAGACTACAGTACTGCATTTTAACCTTTGCGGCACCATGACTCCTCACCCTCCTACTAAAGTGAGATTGGCTATTTTCCAGAAATTCCTTAAAACATGGTTTTGTCAGCAGGTTTGGGGATCCCATTTAAATGGAGAGCCGTGAAATTACTACATTAAATGTAAGGTCTTGAAGGTACTTTCCTGTGGTTCTTTTAATCATTTAAAAGATAATCGCTTAATGCCAATTAGAGATATGCAACTCTTCCATACCCAGTAGTTAGTCCCAGTTTTCGTGGTTAAATTTCATTAATGATATACTGAGCATTAACGGTTTAACTTTTGCAGCTTCTTTGTCACTTATGGATAGTATATTTTTGT
>JANHFL010003784.1:173528-190702 GCA_032468155.1 Oxyrhabdium leporinum | reverse complement strand
TAGGAGATTGTGCCATGTGGTGAGCTCTGCTGCTAGATGGGTTAATCCTATTATGTCCTGGAGGGTCATGTCTTAATTCCATCACCCTGGAACTAGAGGTCTTTTGTTTTGTAGATAGGCTGGCCCAGTCTTTCTTAATGGGCACCAAATATCTGCTGGGGACAGGGAGCTGCTTTCTGCTTTTAAAACAAGTTTTAATATTTCTCAAAATATTTCATTCTTCTAGGAGAGGGTGGGTCTTTCCTCAGAAGCATGTCCAAGATTTTATTTGCTTCGGGGTAAAGAAAAATATACAAAGTGCAGAAAAAGAATAAAAAATAGTAACAAAATAAATTAAAAGCTCAAGATAAAAAAAGATACAGTAAAACCTAATTTTACCCAACACCGTTCACTATAACTCATATTTTTTAACACTACCAATATCAACTATCTTTGCTTCCACCATGTCCATATAATGCATAAATTGCTTTTTGTTCTTTAAAGAGGTTTTGAGAACTGAAAAGCTTTGAAAAGGACAGTCTAAAGTCTACTAAAATTAGAAAACCATGATAAAAATAGTTAAGTAGTTAAGTCAAAAGAAGGATTTAATGTTGGGAAACACTCATCCAGGCAGGTGGGAGGCCTCAAGTACAACATTAGCCTCAAGTCTTTGTAAAGCTGCAAGACATCCAGAATTTTAAACTCCACAGAAGTTTAAACTCCATAGAATCTGTTTATTCCCATGCGAAGATTGGCAGTCTGAGAAGATTCCTGTATAATAGGCAGACTATAAAATGGTAGTTGGCTTGAACCCTGCACATGTGGATCTGGTTGCTTGAGCCTGACAGTTAAGGTACCATTGCAGAATTAGGATCATAAAAACAAATATTTAAAATTATTTTTCTACCAACGTATTATGGATTTTCTCCTTACAACAGCTTGAGAGTTACGTGGTTTTTTGTTGTTGCCGTTATTCCTTTTGAGTCATTGTTGATTTCTGGTGATTGCCTGAACTAATCTCTGGAGTATTTTTGGCAAGGTTTTTTGGAAGTGGCTTGCCATTGTCTCCTTCTAGGACTCAGAGAGTGGCCCAAAGTCACCCAGCTGGCTTTTGTCCCTGTGGAGGAACCAGTACTCCCAATATCCCTGTTTCTAACCTAGTGCCTACACAAATTTGGCTCCTGGTTACATTAATTCAGCAGTTTAAACATTTAATAAAAAAACAATGTTGCATAATAATTCCAATTATTCTACTAACAGCAGCATTTTCAAAATATAATTCAGTTTTCATTCCAATCAAACAAAAATTAGACTAACAAATACACTATTAAAATGCTTATATTCCTCTACATATCTTTCTTATCAAGACAATCATAACCTATTAGAGAAAATGACATCTACCAATAGTTAGTTACCTTTACTCAAACTTTCAGCAAAACAATGTATTTTAAGTAGGTCAAAATCAATATTATCTTGCTTTATAACAACATATAAACAATTCTATGTATAGTAAAATTGGAACTACCCCAATAGTCTGTTGAAAAAAGTTAAATTTTGCTGAAATAGGTGAATGGACAACCATAACACATTATGCAGTTTTTGAGAATACTAAATGTTAATGCCTTCACTTTTTTAAAAAAAAAATCTAAATAAACACAGTACAGGTTATCTACTTTTTGAAAAATATTCCAAGGTAAATATTCATTATGCTTTGATTTTTAATATATTTAACTTACAATTGCAGAGCAATACCATAATAAGTCAGCAAGTAGAAACCCATGATAAATGAATAATCTGCCATTCCTTAATGGGGGAGAAATAAATAGTGCACGTGAGTTTCTAGCTTTTTTTTGCCTTTTAAAAACACATGATGAACAAATAAGGACCTTTTGAATTATTAGACCAGCGACCCCCAACCTTTTCGGCACCAGAGACTGGTTCTGCAGAAAGGTTTTTCCGCCAACCAAGGAAGGTTTTGCGTGCTGGCTGCATCCCGCATGTGCATAGATGGGATTTTGCTCCTTTGTGCAGACCAGTTTCTGGCACACCGCCAACCAGTGGTGGTCCATGGCCTGGGGTCAGGGACGCCTGTATTAGACAGAGGGCATTTCCTGACATGCCTGTTTTCATTTCCACTTAAGCAGTGATGGAACTCTCACTGTAATACAAGGTTATCAGTGCTATTCAAAAGAGCCTCCTGGATGGAGAAAGAGAACCACAATAGCCAATAATTGTCTTTCAGTATGGCTGCCAAGAATTCAGGTCGAAAATGTATTGATATACGTTTTTCTAAACAAGTACTTTACCCTCAATATTTATATCTACTAGATAGAAAATCAACATGGGGATTTAAAAAAAAAAAAGCTAAGTATAAATAAGATCATGCTTTATCTTGGTCTTCAAATCAGAGCTGGGAGTAATGTAGTTCAACTTCCTACTCACTGCAGGATCTCTACTGAGCAAACATGAACTATTTGGCCAAGTCCCATTCCTTGCTTTTGCTTTTCATTTTTCCTACCCAGATGCAGGGGCCTATATTTCTTCTGGTTAAATTCTACTCATTTCAATCATTTCCCAAACCTCTCTAGAGTTTAAAAATATTCCTTCTCCTGCAAAGAGAAAACCTATCTCTCTCAGCTTTGTATCATTTACAGACTTGATAAGCAACTTCTGAACTACCTCATCGAAGTCACTGATAGAAATGCGGAATGGTTGCCATTAACGAGCACTCTGGGTGTAGTTTCTCCACCAACTGTGCTACCTAATCTATATTGTATAATTTTACTAAGGAGAATATTACAAACAACTTGAAACTTAGCCAAAGTCCAGATTCACCATGTCTCAATGTTCCCCTGATCTATAAAGTGATAAAGTTAGCCTGTCACAATCTGTGATACATCCATGTTGGCCTCTATAAATCATTGTATGCCTATCCAAGTCCTGACTAATTATCTGTTCAACGATCCTACTCAATATGAATATCAAGCTAGCAACTTTGCTGTTTCCCAGTCCACATTCTTTGCCTTCTTGAAAGTAGGGACATCTCCTCTCTTGGCCCTGAAGACTTGGAATTCATTCAGGCCAGCAGTTTTCTTGGCAATGTTTTTCAAAAATAGTTTACCATTGCTTCGTTCTTAGGACTGAGAGTAAGTGATTGTCCAATGTTACCCAGTTGGCTTGTGCCTTAAGTGTGATTCAAACTCAGGGGATCATGGTTTCAGCCTGAACCCTTCATCACACCAAACTGGCTCTCAGTTTAGAGATCACTCCTATTTTTTCTTCTTAAAAATGTGACTATGTATTCAATATTTTTTTCAAAAGATTTCTTCTTATTCTTCTTGGACACTTTTCTTCTTCAGGATTTCAAACAGTTGGATTCAACCTACTTTCCATTGCAGCTTATCAAAACCCTATTTTCTGAAATCCAATATATAGATTGGCTCATCTTAGGTCCTTCACAAATATCACAGATTTAAAGGTAATATTCAATTAAAATTCAAAAGGTAATATTTTGCCCAAGATACTAATCATTTCTTCCACCAATTACCTCCCCTTGATGAGAATCACTTCCAGGATAAGCAGACCCCTTTGTACTGCAGACTCAATTTTCTGAGAAATAAAGTTGTTGGTAACAGGACAAAAACTATTGTGCCTTTACCTCTTGGCAGATTAGATTCATAGTGGTTTTGGGGATAATTGAAATATCCATTATTATTAAATGCTTATTTAGAGAATCACAAATTTAAAATGATAATGTCCCATGGTTTCAGTTATAAAGAAGCAAAGGCAAAACATGATTTTCAATTCCTACATTCCCGCAGCCTCAAGCACCTACTAGATAAGGACTTAAAAGAATGTATTTTCTAAAGACACAGAAAAGTAGCTGTTATCAGATACTGAAAGTAATAATTGCAAGCAAGATTGCTGGCCTTAGGCCAAGGGATTTGGTGTAAAAGGGAAGTAAAGGAGTTATTATTGTTATTGATCGGAAAAGGAACAGGAACAAGAAGCATCAAAGCTTACATTAGACAAACTGATTACTGGTATTCCATTGATTTTTACCTCCCAGCTTTTATTCTATATCTATCGTACTATTATCATTCCCCAACATAATAATCAGCAATCAGTTATTCTAATGTATTTCATCATGACACTATATTATCCATAATAGGATGACTGTACCATATATTTAAAGCACAAGCCAGATTGGGGTACTCATTACAACATCAGGCTAGAGTTTTAGTTTTGCCTTACGCATGCCAGCTACATAACTTTGGGTCAGTCACTCTTTCTCAACTCTAGGAAAGTGGCAATGGCAAACCACTTCCAAAAAACCCTGCAAGGATTAGTCCAGGCATTCATCAGGAGTCAAATATAACTTGAAGGCACAACAAACAAACCCATTTAAATCACTGCCCAATTTTGCCTTTTACCTTTGCCTCTGAGCTCCTTAAATGTACCATTTAGTTTGGTTTTGCTAGCACCTCTTTTGACCCCATTTGCATCCTCAAAATTTGATTCTGGCTTCTATGGTCCAATGAAACTGTTATCTAAATTATTATTACATAATCCTCAAAAATACAATGACAATGTTTTCAGCACTGCCGCTTTCAGTACCAGCTGACACATTCAGCTGCTTGCTATAATACTGTCCTTCTACCAAATTATTTAATTTTGGGTAGAGGGAGGTTTTTGCTTTTTTTTTCTTCCACTGGTGTTTCATAAGGATGTGTATTATCCTGTGTATTCTCCCTCCTATCCATGAATGAATTCGTTACATTAGAGGGCCTAGATATTTATTACCTGTAGCTCCAATTATAGAACATTCCTCTTCCATCCATCCCCAAATCTCTTTAAGCCCTGATACTTTTCCATTTAAATATTTCACCACCATTAAATCAGAGCCACCCTCCTCCTATATAATGTATCAACCAAATCAGAGTCATTTATACCCAAAGAAAAGGAATGCCCAAATTTCATCCTTGCTTCCTTCTTTGCACCATGTCCAACGGCAGTTTCATGTTTTTAGCTATGACCAATGTTCTTTCTCATTTTCCACTGACCTAACCAAAGTCAACTGACAGCAGATGACATTAAATTCCTCCCTGGGTTTTTGTTTACTCTTTATTCTTTAATCTCCTACCTTCAAAGTCTTCTGAAAGCTTGCTTTCATCAGATCACCCTCAACATAAACCTACCATATTACAACCTTTGCTCTTTCAGTTCTGCTGCCTTTAGATACCTAAACGGCCCCTGCTTTTTAAAAATGACTCACTCCCTCGTGCCTCCTTCGCCTTCAACCCCCTCCTCCAAACCTATTATATTTGTAAAGCTTCTGACCTGATCTCATTCCTAAGAATAAACCTCATCTGAACAATTACTCCTCTGTTTTCAGCTGCTTTCCCACGTAAAGCAGATTACAATCTGCATATTACAAGGAACCTT
Organism: Oxyrhabdium leporinum; assembly: GCA_032468155.1. Taxonomy (NCBI): domain Eukaryota; kingdom Metazoa; phylum Chordata; class Lepidosauria; order Squamata; family Cyclocoridae; genus Oxyrhabdium; species Oxyrhabdium leporinum. Next base: position 185,278 of record JANHFL010003784.1, on the reverse strand, counting down.
GCAAAAAAAAAGGATTATTACAATAGATTATATTTCTGTCAATGTATTGTATTTGGCTCGTCGTCGTTACGCCGTTTCGTAATCTCTCCCCTTGAGGGCTGAACAAGAAAACCTGTGAAGACTGACAGTTTCGATGTCGGTAAAACCACAATACCCCTGCTTTAATGAGGGAGGACCGTGTAAAATAAAAAAGGCCGTCAAGATTCAGGACGGCCATAAAAACAACCCCAGCCTTCTTCCCTTAACAGAGGCGGGGAATTCCAGGGAAACTGCAAAGTCCTTAACAAAGCAGCACGTTGATAAAAACGAACCGTTTTCTAGCTGCTGCTGCTTCTTCCCAAACACCGCCTGAAATCCCAGCCAGCCAGCCCCCCGCGCCGCTTTCTTTCCCCTTCCCCCATTTTAACTTACCAGGAGGCGCGTGAGAGAAAAGACCGTTGAGACCCCACCGGTTTACGGTGCCGCATCCACTCCAGCAGAAACGGCTTCGGGACCCACCCGCCGTTCAGTTTGAATCGCAACCGCCGATGGCCTCTCCTGATCGTGATTGGCTGAGCAGTACTGGCGTAGCCGCGGGCAAACGTGACGTCACCGCTACCTCTTTCTTTTTAAGGAAGCACGCTCAGCCAATCGCGATTCGAAGAGGCATTCTGAAACGGGGACGCCTAGGGCGCCTTCTTTTGCAAGGGCACGGCTGCCCATACTTGCCCTTTTTCTCTCCATTACGCTATCGGTTCGTTTATAGGGGCTGTTCCTCTGAGAGCAGTTTTATGCAGGATCGAGATTTTTGCCTCCTTTCCTTTTAAAGGAAAAGAAGGCGGGTATGAACAGGGACAGGGAAATAGCATTCTTTTTATAATTTACATAGTAGCTAGAACATTTTTTAAAAAAAGGTTTAAAAAAAAACTTTGTCGTGACTCTGATCTCTATAATAACATAAATGCATAAATTAAACTATTGAAAAGGAAAACGATACAGGAACATATTTCTGGCACAAGTTTTAAAAGCCACAAGAGAATTTTACTTCATTAGAATAAATCAAACGGTAATAAAACAGCAAGCAAGGTTTCTACAGAGTACCACCAGGCTGTGTGGTAAATAAAACCTGGTGGACAGCAGAAGAAAAAAAGTTGGTTTCATGTTGAGGTTACAAAACCCACATCTTTGGTTGGAATGTAAGTTTCTGTAATACATGCTGCATTCCCTGTTAGAAGCAGAAGATTAGAAGGCTGGAGGCTAAAACATGATGAACTTTTGCAGGAACTGTCTAGTAATCTAATGAAAAGGACTAAGGGGGACTTGATAGCAGTGTTCCAATATCTAAAGGGCTGCCACAAAGAAGAGGGAGTCAATCTATTCTGAAAGCAACACAAGGAGCAATGGATGGAAACTGATCAAGGAGAGAACCAGCCTAGAACTAAGAAGAAATTTCCTGACAGTGAGAACAATTAATCTGTGGAATGGCTCACCTTCAGAAGTTGTGGAGGGTTAGGGTTAGGGAGGTTTTCAAGAAGAGATTAGACAGCCATTTGTCTGAAATAGTATATGGTCTCCTGTCTGAACAGGGGGTTGGATTAGAATACCTCCAAGGTCTGTTCTACCTGTTATTCTGAACTGTGGTGTTGAAGAAGACTCCTGAGAATACTATGGATAAACAAACAAACTTCTGAAAGCAAGCCATTCCACTGGTTGATTGTTCTCGCTGTTAGGAAATTTCTCCTGAATTCTAGGTTGTTTCTGTCCTTGATTAGTTTCCATCCATTCTTTCTTGTTTTGCCTTCTGGTGCTTTGGAAAATAGGTTCACCCCCTCTTCTTTGTGGTAGCCCTTCAAATATTGGAACACTGCTCTCATGAGACTCCTAGTCCTTCTTTTCACTAGACTAAACAAATCCAATTCCTGCAACTGTTCTTCATATGTTTTAGTCTCCAGTCCCTCAACTTTATTGCTCTTTTCTGCACTCTTTCTAGAGTCTCTACGTCTTTTTTATAATACAGTGGTCAAAATGTGATGCAGTATTCCAGGTGTGGCCTTACTAAGACTTTATAAAATGGCACTAATGCTTCATGTGATCTTAATTCTATCAGTCTGTTAATGCAACCTGGGATTGCATTGACTTTTTTGCCTGCTGCTGCACACTGCTGGCTCATATTTAAGTGATTCAAAAACATAAATATTCTGCTTCTTTAAATCCAATTTTTACTTCCATGGAGGATCATAGGGAATACCATGGCTTGGACAATTCTCATCTTGAAAATTAATAATAATGGAAACAAAATGGGGAAAATGTATGACTCAGAAATTTAGGCTTAATTTCTTTCCAAGCATCTATCCTGTAAACACCAGTCCTTTTTCTGAAACTTACAAAGAAGATTGTTTGCAGTTGCTTTGCTTGAGATGTTCTCTCTTGGTTTTGGTTATTCTTTCTCAAAATTCAAATATATGTTTATAAGGTAAAGTAATCTCAAGAAGAGCTCTATATCTGATTTTTTTCCCTTGTAACTCAAAAAAGTCTGATAAGTCTACCAGTCGGAGCTTTTGAATCTGGCTATCAGGTTGTTGTTCCTGTCCATCTAGAAATGTCAACTGATTCCCCAACTATCAGTTGCTAGCTTTCTAGCATTATAAAGTTATAGCCTCAGACAACACTGCTTAGACCTGTGAAAAGTAAAGTACAACAGGCAATAAAGTAGTTGCCAAATTAGAAAGCATCAGGTGTAGAAGAAATGCCTGTTTGAAGCTGCAAAGAAGGTGCTGAGCATACTATGTAAAAAAAAAGTATGGAACATTTTTTTAAAACCTGCCTTTTCATTTTTCATTTCTTTTCATATAGAGCTCTGTTTTATTTTATAAGATCTTGTTTTGCTTGCAATGATTTGAACTGGCACATTCTCTTGTGTTTTTTATTTTGGTTTAGGTATATGCACCACTCTTTCCAATCTCTGCATTGCACAGTCTTATTCAAATACAAAACCTGACCACTCATTCCCCTATTTTCTGTCCTTCTCATCTGTGTAGGGAAGTCAAGCCAACTTTGAGTCAGTCACTTTCTTTCAGCTATAGACTAGGAAATTGGAAAACATCTGTTTACCAACCTGCTTTGGATGAGCATGGTAGTTTATGGTCCATAGCCTTCAATGAAGAGGACTTTATCCTGCAGTGGGTTGATTCAGGCTGGTATATCTATCTCTATCTCTTTCTCGCATTTATACAGAGAAATATGTGTCACAGAGAAACAATCAACGTTAAATTAAATTTATATTTACAAGTTTGAAGCACCAAAAATAGAAGATTTTCATGCTCTGCTTTTAAATAGACCAAATAAACTTTAGGCTGCTTGACAGCCTTATACTTCAGTTGACTGGAAAATTAGTGGAAATAGGGGGAAAATAAAGCAAACGAAAGAGGAAGAAGCTAACAACTTTTTTTAAACAAAACAATTTCCTATTGGGTTTTTAATCAGCAACCTTTTATTTATAAGTGTTGGAAGAAAAATCCATCTGGTTCAGTTCCAAGCTGGGAGAAAGACGCTTCTTTGTTTAATATCAATAAGCTGGTATGCTATTACAAAGACTAACATGGTTTATAAAAAAGAATGTATTTTTATCTATACAGTATCCTTAGTATATGAAATTTATTATTATATGAATTGTATATTTACCAAGTGTGGGGTGCAGTAAAAAAGGATTATTCTTTATTTTGGAAAGACAATTTCAGCCCCAAGACTACCATTTATTCACTCTCTGTTTATGAAGAGATCCTGCACTGATGTAATGAAAAAAATAGTTAAAATTGTTCCATGTTGTCAAGGATGAGTAATACTGTGCTGAGTGATTTTTCCCCCTGTGGTTTTGGTGGTCTTGCTTGCTTTCTCTCTGATTTTTGTGTTCTTGTGTTATTTTTTCTATTCTTTTTAATTTTCTTTTCTAAGCCCACTAAGAAATATGTTTTTATTTGATGAATTCATTTTGGCTGTTCCTTTCCAAAGTACATTTAAACCAAAGGAATTAGCTGTATGAAAAAAAAAGTAAACATTTATAATTGAGTCTAAAATAAACATTTATCAATGCTTTTAAAGGTTAATTATCTTGTAATCTTAAATCTTTTTCCTTATGATTGTATCCATTAAGTATAGGGAAATATATTCCCATATTAAAAAACAAACAAACTGTTGATGGAATACCCACTGAAATATGGCAAACAACAGAAGAAGAATCAGTAGAGTTTCTAACCAAGCCAGACAATCAATAGCCAACAGATTGGAAGAGGTCAATCTACATTCTAATACCAAAATGTTTATCTATGGCTATCTGTCCCTAACCTAGTCTTGCAGGTCTTTTAATAGTGCACTATTGCTACTCTAACAGAGTCTATTCATCTTGCTGCTAGTCATCCTCTTCTACACTTACCTTCCACTTTCCCAGAATTAATGTCTTCTCCAGAAAGCTAGGTCTTCACTAAATGCATCATCCAAAGTAGGATAATTTGAACTTGGTCATTTGCGGTCATCTATCCTATGTGGTCTCTAAGAGTCAACAACAACTTAACAGCCCATAATTAATCACTTTAAATTGTATTTTGCACCATACTTTAAAATTGGTATTTTTTTTCCGGTTCAGCCAGTGTTTCTATCTTTAAAGGTACAACTTCATGTAGGCATTGGTGATTTGGAATTTTTTATTCCTTCCAGTCTTGAATGCTTTAGGTTGCTGAAGTATTAGTTTTAGAGTGGAAAGCAAATTCAGCCAGCACTTGACATTATTATACAGCAATGACCTTCCCATTGACCAAGGTTCTTCTCTAAGGCTCACTTACAAGTAAGTCCCATTCACCAAAGGTCACTTCCAGGGTTAATTAAAATTTCCTACTTGCCAGTTCAACCAGTGATGAACAGCCTTTTAATTGCCCCTTGAATAGACTCCGTTAATTGCTTTATTGTCTGTTTCTGTTCCTTCAGGGAAAGAATGTAATTACTGGTTTCTTCCATTTTTCCCGTTTTTCATATAGGAAGTCAAAGCTATTTCTATATATATACAGAAGTTAAGGATAAATATGAAAAGAAACCAATAATTCCTTTGCCCTGTGGGAATAAAAACTGATCTTAAGGAACATGAGACGACAATAGGAGAAACATAAGAGCGTGAATGAAAGAGAAATAAAGAAGTCTAAATTTAAAGCTCACTTATAAAACTTTTGAAACAGAAGGCCCGCAATTGTACTATAAAGCATTACTGTTGCCAATTATTAAAATTTGGGTTGCTATATCACACTATTTTTATGTCACTCCACTCACATATCCATGATAATAAGGAAGCAGGTTCCTTTTCTAGAGGAGAGTATCTCTGACAGCTTATTGCAATTTCCCACTGCTCACAGTAATGAACTAATCATAGTCCCACTTCTCAGTAATGCTAGCATCTGTAAAAATGCCTGCTTTAATTTTACGTTTTGTTCCATCCATCTGTTTTCATTCATTGCTTAGTGAAATGCAATTGCTAAACATTTGAGGTAGTTTTAACTACAGTGCAAAGCATCTTCTTGCTTTAAAAGTCCCCACCACATGTGTAGTGCAAAATTATCTTCAATTGCACATTTAGTATTCAAACCAAATACAGTCACAGATATAAGGATGACATTATGGTGACAATTGCTGTTTATAAAAGAGTGGTGGAATGAGTTTTTTGTAATGGTAAAATCTCTCTTTCTCTCTCTCTCTCCCCCCTCCCTCCCTCTCCTTCCATCTGCCCTCCCTTTTATATTGTGATTATTGTTGCATTATGTTATGTTTTTCAGGATGTTTTCATCTGGGCTGTAAAAATCAGAACAATCACTAGAAGGCCAGAGAGAGCTAGATATTTCTATATCCCTCTGTTACTACTTGTCTGAACTTTCACAGCCCAGATCTTGTAATCTAATAGTTTATGTATTCTAAATCAAATTTAAAGTTGTGATAGATATGTTAATGAAACCAGTAATCAAGGGTGCATCCTTGAGAAAGAGTCAGAAATAAAACTGCCAATACAAAATCATTTTCTATAAATCTGCAAGCAGAATGTTATGTATAGTCTGGGTTACTGCACTTCATCAAAATACCACAGAATTGGAAAATCGGAAAAGACCAATGAAAATGATACAGAGCTGGAATACCTTTTCTGCGTGAAAGAATGCAAGATATAGGGTTCACTTTTTTATGTTAGAAAAAAAGAAGGCATACAGGATATGAAACTAGTTTAAATTATGCATGGTGGATAATTAGAGTGAAACAACAGTGATTCCTAGAAAGAAAATTGACAACAAAATAAAAAAAAAATATAGAAATTTATTTTCTTAGCTGTCATGCTGAGAACATGAAATATTAGGCTCAAATACTGTGAGCAAACCTTTTGAAAATGACCTCAGTGCTCTAAAAATATTGCACTTGTCTTTATTTCCACTTCAGGCTAAACTGAGGAGATAAACTGAAAGAAGAAGAGAGCTGAATTTTCAGCTTTGTGTTCAAATAATAATACCAACAACAACATTTATTTAATAATCTTTTTTTGCCAGGGTGCAGTACAAATGAAATCCAAGACTTAGCAGATTCCATCCAATAAAATTAGTTTGCAAGGTCACAACCAATAAATCAGATATTTACAACTAAAACTAATCAAACATAACAACCATGTATATTTAAAAATCATGACCCTGAAGCGTCTCTATACATCCATAATTTGTGTAAAACAAACACTAGTTTGGAAAATGACAAATTTAATTGGACTATGATGAAAGAATCAGATCACACTGTAATTCACTAGCAAAGAAAAATGCATTTAAAGGGCATCAGGCTGTCATAGGCACAAAGAACAAGAGGAAGTAGATTCTTGAGTCCCAAAAGCAGAGAGTTCTGAAAGACCAGACCTTGGAAACCTGAATGCAGAACACAAACTAGACCCTGTCTGGGAGAAGTTAAGGTGTCCAAAAAGTTGGAAGAAGAGCAGGTAGAAACTGGAGGGGAGTGTCTGACCACAGGGCTCTCAACATAAGCACCAGTAGTTGAAAGTAGTGTGTAAGTCAACTAAGCGAAAAGCACTGCAATGGAATGAAACATAAGAATAGCAGAACAAAACACTGTTCTGGACTGAGATCAGGGGATGGAGAAGGAATTGGGAACACGTGCCCAAGACACCTGCAGGGATTGAATCGAGAAACAATCAAAACATGCACCAATAAAGCCACAATTTCCTCAAAACTCTCCAGATTCTACGATGAGTCATCAAATCAATATATGTGACACTTTATATAAGATCAGTCAATGAGTGCAAATCCAGATGATGTTCAATCAAGGCATGGAGTGTGCTGGTAAAGGCAATTGGGATAGTTCTAGATACTTGAGAGGAAAACATTATAGAGAATGCGAAGAATAATCAGACCAAAACACCACAATATCTTATCTATATTTGACAAATGATAAGAAGATATCCAAGACAAAATGATAATAAAGTTGATCGATCACACATTGTCATCAAAGATGACTAAACAGTGAAAGGTCTAAGTGTCATCAGCATAATGGTGAAAGTGAAAATCTTGATCATGAATCAAGGCACCCCAGGCAATATTATAAAGGGCAAACAAAGTAGGACATAGGACTAATAATTGAGAGATACTCACTATTGCAAAGGTGAGAAAAGCTGATGAGCACCGGCCTGAGATGTGTAGTGGTCTGAAAGAATACCCACTTTGCCTCTTGCAGATAATAAAATTATTTTAAGTGTCCACAGTGAGGGTGAGGGAGGGAAATACGGACAAAGTCTTTTCTAATATCCTACCAGGATTCTCTCTCTTCTTAGAGCTGCAGATGTACATGGTGAAACAAGCCTAGCTACTGTGAACTTTACTGGTAGTAATATACAAATTCCAGAGAGACTTAAATAGTATTAATAAATAAAGTAAACTTCTGGAATACCTTCTCCCTGAGAGTCAGGTGGCTCCCATCCTGATGGTGTTCTGGAGAGCCTTAAAGACCTGGCTATTCTCACAGGCCCTCAGCTAAGGCAGATGGAACCCCTTGCTCGATGTTGGTGGTATACATATATGAATTTATCAGCCAGATTATCTATTTGGGGTTTTGTTTTTTTTTGTCTTGTTCCCATTTATCTTGTATTTTTATTCAGTTCTTTATACTGTGAACTGCCTAGAGTACCAGAGTCATATTATGCAGGAAGGTAGGAAGGAAGGAAGGAAGGAAGGAAGGAAGGAAGGAAGGAAGGAAGGAAGGAAGGAAGGAAGGAAGGAAGGAAGGAAAATAGACTGTATACAGTAGGAAGACGTGATAGAAAATTACAAAATTGTCCGCATAAAAAAATTAAGTCTATAAAAGGACAGCTGAAATTAGGTGAAAACGATGAATCATCAGATCACATTGTATAGAAATAGCATACACTGAAAGGATAGAATAAAAATACTCCTTAGTTGGTGAAGAATCAATATGAATATTAAAATGCTCACAAAGCCATGAAGGACAGGAATATAAAAGGAATATCCCAAACTCTTCTAGAAACACCGTTATTGTGAAATTTGCCCAAAAGGATAACAAACAGAGGCCATCATCAATTTGAATAATAATAATCACACTTTATGGCTTTTTTTCTTTCTTCAAAATTTTCAAAGACTGAAACCATTATTAGCTTCTGACCAAAATCAACAATTTAAATACATTTTCACAAAGTTAAAAAGAGGAGAGTGAAACATATGAACTTAGCATTTGTGCTTGAGTTCTGGGAAGACTCTCAGTCATCCAGTTCATAGTTGTCCCAAAGGTGCTTTTTTAAAAGGCAATTGGACTTCCTTTGTTTTTCCTTGTGCTAACATCCAGATGACTGCAAGGAATATAAATCCTCCCATTCTCCACCATTCAGTGAGAACTGAAGAAAATTCTTGGATGAGAAGTGAGATGTCTTCAAGAAAAAACAAGAAAGTCCAGTCGCCTTTTGGAAAAAAAAAAGCACCTTTGGAACATTTGTGCTTGAGCAAAATATTTAGATATAACCCTGAAAGAGATCAATAGCTGGAAGCTCAGCAAAGCCTACACACACACACACACACACACACACACATCCTGATTGTTCAGCTTTAGTTTTTTGCCTTTCCCAGGATTTTTTTCCGAGAAATACAAATACTTTTCCTAAGAATAATGACTACAACAGAGAGTTGACATCTATGGCAAAAAAAATCAAATGATGCTTGCCCTCCAATGATAAAAATGTAATGCTAAACTAAATAATGGACAATTTACCATTGTTGTTTAATGGCATTGTGGGGGCACTCAGCCCTCTGCTATCCAATAGGAGCAACCAGAAATTGTAGAGCAATTCCTCAGTAAAGTACAAGAGTATTCTACTGTCTTTACATTGTTACTTTTAAAAGGCTTGGGCTTTTTTTTTTTAATGTCCTCTAAAATATCTCCTTGCTCCATTGACTTTTAATTGTGGAAAAAATGCATATACGAAGCTGCCAAGAGCTCCACCTGCTAGAGAAAGGTCCACAATATATATGTGAACACAAGAATGCCTAATAATCGAATAGGATGGTGTCAACAGTGCACGTAACAAGTACTTGAGCAAAATGAGATTAGACTGAGCTAAGCTAGAGCAAACTATACGAGCCCCATATTGCAGACAGGAGGCAGGAGAATGAGACCTATAATACTTCTTGCAAATTATCATTCTGCCATTTAGGTTTTAATGTAATGCTCAGGCATCATGGGTAAGGGGGAAATGGACTTTTATAGAGTAGGTGTGGCAAGCTGCATAGGGTCAGACCTACCATTAGACAGAGTGATGCCCTGCCTCATACTGAGTGCTCTGAAAAAGCACAACATGCTAATGTATTCCTGTTGTTGTTATTATTTTACTGCTGGACATAGGTTTCTGAAAGGTTTTTGTGCCTCAGCTCAGGAGCTGTAGGGGAACGCAGAGCTAATGAAAGAAGGTAAGAACCATTAACCGTTAATAGGTATTCAGGGAAGATGTAAAGTACAAAATGGTCCAGAGAAAAGGAAAAACATGAGGAGGAGATTCAAAATAACCCTGCCTTGATTCTGTATGGGATGAGAGGTGGAAGAGCAATAAAGTAATATTCCAGTAGATCATGAAGTGCCTGTTTCCTGAGTAGGCCTACCTTGAAGAGCCATCAAATGCTTAAAAAAACCCCAGTTGCTTCCTGTTGGAGTCTTTTGGATCTTGACGTCAGTCAAGCATTTGCTACTCTGCTACTCAGGGAGCAGCAAGCAGTTTAGAACAGGCATATTTTGCTCTTCAAGAGGCTTGCAGTTTGATTCCTTCACTAAGGGAAAATAAAATGAAGGAGATATATAGGAAAACAGCAACTGAGACAAAGAAGCCCCGACTCTGAGAGGATTTTTGCTTTTAGAAAGAAAATGAAGGAGAAACACAAGGGATGAACAGTTGAATCATCCAGTATATTGTTTTACATCTCTAGACCCTATCATTTCATCCAACTTCTTATATGTGTGAGCAAGCTCTGTCTAGTTTCACACACGTCAACAGTTAAGGCAGAAATCATCTGAACAGAACAGAGCTTAACAGAATAACAGAGTTGGAAGGGACCTTGGAGGTCTTCTAGTCCAACCCCCTGCTCAAGCAGAAAACCCTGTACCATTTCAGACAAAAGGCAGTCCAATCTCTTCTTAAATGTTTCTCGTGTCGGAGCATCTACAACTTCTGGAGGCAAGATGTTCCACAGATTAATTGTTTTAACATCCACTCAATAAAAATCTCCATAAGACCTATGGCACACAAATTAAACAATTCAGAAGAATGGTCTCCCAAATTTTCTTTCCTTTTTATTCTCTTTGAAAGCCTTTCATTGAGCAGTTTTCCCATTCTGATGTACGCCCCTCATGATCAAGATTTTCAGTTTCACCGTTATGTTGAAGATACTTTGATCTATCACTATCCTTGATGACACTGTGATCAATTAAACTAGAAAGTTTTATTAGCATTTTGTCTTGGATATCCAGATGTATGGAGATCACAACTCTCAGAATTCCCAGCTAATGTGCTATCTGAGAATTATGAAGGACATCTGAGTGATGGAGAGCTGGATTTGTTCCATAGTTAAATACTGATCCCATTGCATTCCACTGTGATATATAGTTAAATACTGATCCCATTGCATTCCACTGTGATATTTTAAACCTGAAGTTTATTCTTCTCTGCCCGGTGCTTCCTAGAAAATCTAACTCGAATCACAACACAAACATAGAAGATGCATTCTGTATTTTGTTATATCTAGATCAGGGATCCCCAACCTGTGGGCCATGGCCTGTTGCCAGGCAGCGGCCTATTCACAACCTGGCTGCGGGAGAAATGGGCAAGAGTGTGTGCATGAAGTTCCACTTGCGCGAACAGCCCAGTGTGGAGGGGGTATGACAGGCATGCATGCACACAGCGGCATTTGTACGAGTGGCACGCACATGCACCCTCCACTCAAATGAATGGAATTTCATGGACGAGCAGAGGACGCTTGCATTGATGTGTGAAGCTCCATTGCATCAGTGCAGGTGCCTGACTCTTGTGCGAGTGGAGCTTCACGCACGCATTCTCTGCTTGCCTGTGAAGCTCCATTTGTGTGAGTGCAGGGCACAAGCCACTCGCACAAATGCAGCTGTGTGCGCACATTATTATTATTATTATTATTATTTGAATTTATATACCGCCCCATTCCGAGGACTCGGGGCGGTTCACAACTGTA
>JANHFL010003784.1:137868-149388 GCA_032468155.1 Oxyrhabdium leporinum | reverse complement strand
GTGAAACGTCTTCAAGGAAAAAACAAGAAAGTCCAGTTGCCTCTTGGGAAAAAAAAAGCACCTTTGGGACAACCATGACCTGGATGACTGAGAATCTTTATAGACATCAAGGAAAAAGGCAGATAAGTTGCTGAGCTCAATAGGAGAGCAAAATATTTTCCTACATGTAACCTCACCTTCTCCAACTTGACGCCATCCAGTGTCTGGTCCATACTGGATGAGAATTATGAGATTTGGTCCAACATATCAGGATGCTTCCAAGTTGGAGAATGCTACTATAACTTCCAAGTAAAGTTGTTTTCTTGCTATTTCCTAGAAAGGCAGAGGAACTGTGTTTAAACTGTACCTTTCTTTCAGAAACTCTATATTGGGTATGTAATGTGCTCTCGGTTTTATCTTCATTCCAACCCTGCAAAGTTGATTAAGAAGAGAGAGAATAGCATCAATGTACCTGATTAGTTTCATAGCTAAATGTGCATTTGACCTGAATGGGGTTGCTGGAGTGTGATATTCAACCACATGAGCTCATAAAAATCTGTTTTAGCTGAAGATCTGGGGTTCTATAAAATTTGTGGTGTTATTCTAGCAGTTTTTCTGCACGATATCAAAGAAAAGATCCCTTCCCATTGCCTACAACTGAATCTTTTCAACTGGGGAATGAAGGAGAGACTTTCTAAATGTGCATTTTCTTTTCCTCTGAGCCAAGTCTCCTGTCCCCAAAATTTAATTTTAAAGCATGACTAAATATGAATGAACCGGAGTGCTTTATGCCTAGGTGTCCAGACTGTGTTGTTGTTGTTTTAATTATTATTTTGGCCTTGATCTAGCAAATCTAGCTCAAACTTGGGGGCAATTTAGGTTAATTGACAATAACATTGCTTAGGAAACATCAGTGAAAGCTGAGAGGAAGGATATTAGCCTTAGCATTAAATGTCTCTCTGTCAAACTGAGCAAGTTGGCAGGCCTGCATCTGATACCCATGAAGAATGCTAAATGAGCCAAATATGGATGAGTGATACAAGAATATTTGTCATATGCCTTCAGTTGCATGCAAGCACTTTCAGACAGATGGCTTGCAAATGCCTGGACATGGAGATGCTGCCAGTGTATGTCCAATGGTGAATAAGGAGTAGTGGTGAATTGTGATGCATGTTTGGTCTTTAAGCCCTGGATTTTGGTTACTGTTTTCAATCTGAATAGATTGCAATCAACTTCTGTATGGATCCCCAACCCCAACAATGAGAAAAGCAAATAGCTGTTCCCTATTGGTCATTTCAGACCCTATTGATAAGAATGGAAATGTGAAATATCAGGTATGGTGCTATACTTCTTGTAATAGCTCGCTATCCTGTGACTCTGGTGGTTGGCTGTAGCAGAACATTTTTAAAAATAAATCATGTCTGCTTCCCTGTCTTTTCCCCTGCTGGATATTTTGAAATAACTTTTTTTTTTTTAATTATAGGTACTGGTACAATACTAAATTGTGAGCTACTGGGTAGAGTAAAAGGTGACCGCCGATGTGGAGAAATCATTAGCAATAATACAAAAACAGATGTACAGTATGTCCTTTAAAGCAGGGTTGCTTCGGTGGTTTCTTGCAACTGTTTCTGCCTCCTCACCCTCTCTCTTCACCTGATCAGGGACCCGTGAGGAGCATATGAAGAACGATTGGAGGAATTGGGTATATCTAGACTAATGAAAAGAAGAGCTAAGGGTGACATAATAGTAGTCTTCTAATATTTGAGGGTCTGCCACAAAGAAGAAGGGGTCAACCTATTCGCAAAGCACCTGAAGGCAGGACAAAAAGCAATGGATGGAAACTAATCAAGGAGAGATCCAACATAGAACTAAGGAGAAATTTCCTAACCGTAAGAACAATTAACCAGTGAAACGGCTTGCCTCCAGAAGTTGTGGGTGCTCCAACACTGGAGGTTTTTAAGAAGAGATTGGAGAACCACTTGTCTGAAATGGTATAGGGGCTTCTGTTTGACAGGGGGTTGGACTAGAAGACCTCTCAGATCCCTCCCAACTCTATTATTCTGTTATTATTATTTTGAAATCTCTCCCTCCCTTCCAGCAACAATGGTCAGAATCTAGCGGTTGGGAAAGGGACATTGGTATGTGCAAGGATATATGTGGGTAGACAGGGCTGCAGAGTCTCACATCAACAGTACAGCATCTAAGGAATTGCCTTTTCATTTTTTTCCCACACTCTCCCATAGACTAGCAAAATAGTAGAGTGGGTAATGATTAGAATTGGTCTAAATATATGATTGCTTAATGCTAAAGACAGGGAGCATTAAATGAGAAGCGCAGAAGGATCATGAAACGTGATAGCATCCTCAGCCTTCTGACATGCTTGTTTTCTAGCAACAGATCCCGAACCTTCGTTCGTTTATCTGAACCATTTGTATATTACTTAGCCTGAACCTGGTTCTTACTTAGGAGAGTTAAATCAGCGATGTCCCCTGTGCAGCACAGATTGCAGCAGACAGCAACCTGATCTGCCTTGCATCACATGCTTTTGCCAACTGGAGAACAGATGCGCCGCTATTGCGTCCAACTTATTTTTAAATGTTACTCTGTGTATGTGTTTATGAATCACCACCCGGTGGCTGAGGTTTGTATTTTCCTTCTTAGCAATAAATATTATCTGTCAAGTAAAATGTTCTTCCCACCCAATGCCCCCACTACCTCCATAAATGTGTGATTGGCTGTCACTGGCCCCAATTTAAATCATCCATTGTATTTGCTAATTAGTTATTCCCAGATGCCTTTCTGACACCCTCCCACCTCCAGATACCAAAATGTGTGGTATGGTAATTGTAATGGGAGCCAGAAATGAATCAGAAGTAAAAACTACTATCATCTTGGGGATCCTGGGCTTCTTACACTCACAGTGCTAGGTTGCCTTACACTGAAGTGTCTTACACTTCAGTCAGCTAGGTTGCAATAATATAAATAAGGGCCAGATTATCAGTTGTTGTAATACACAACAAGCATTATATGACTCAACTAAGTTTTGTCCATGGATAGACACACGCTGTGTGTGAAGAAAGTCCTAGGTTTCCCTAGTAGAGAAATAAGGGGGAGCCTATAAACCAACAGATATCGATAAATTACAGTTCCCAGCACCCTTTAGAGAGGTCAGGGAGCGAAAACGAGAAGACTCTTGGGGGCTCTGTATTATCACTGCCTCCTAGAATAGAGGCAATACTGGGTTAGGTAGATCAAGAACCTGCTTCCATGTAAAGCAGCTTCAAAGGACAGTCACTTATTCCTCTCCCTTGCAGTGACCCCCACTTTCAAAAAAAATCTCTTCTTGGCATGACGATGAAATTTTATTATAGCTTTAGCTGGACAAAATGGAGGTTAGTTTAAAGCCAGATCACAACGCGGAGGGGACATTTTCAAGGAGAGGGTACAGTTTTAGAAAAATGAAAGCTTAGACCTTCCATCTCTAAAGTATCCTCCCCATGCTTCCATGTAGCAGTGACACTATAAAACAGGATTAATTTACAACAATGAGGATTAAGCCTTGCCGAGCAGGAATACATTTTAATCTCTGATTACCTGTTGACGAGAGTGTTTTCTTGGATATGGGCTAAGGGATGGTGATTAGGACCTGAGAAAAAGAGCTAAGGTTGGATACTTAGGACAAGGGATTCTGTCTCTCTAAGAAGCCTCTAGGCTACATCTGAAACTGATGTGGTCTGCAGACTGGAGCTATCCACGTGCCTAATTTACCATTTCTAAGCAATAAAAGAAGTGTTGTTTATCTCTTATCTTCACAGCAGCCTTCTGGAGTGGAGAGCTGCAACCAATATACCCACACTGGGGCTCTCAATCATTCGGAGCTCAAACACAACTCCAATAGCAGCAAATTAGTCAAATGAAAAGGAAGAAAGGAAAGAGATAATTCCATTCTTTTGTCTTGAATTGCCCTGCCAACTATTCCAGATACTAATCATAAGCAGCAAAGCTAGACCAAACACAGGAAAAATTCACAATTAATGGAACTGAACATTAGATGAACCAGAGCCCATTTGAAAACCTGATCAAGGATGGTGGCGGCAGGGAGGAGAACTGCACAGTCCTTTTTCTTTAGTGAATTTTCCATCCAATGCTTAAAAAAAAAACAAAAAGTCTTCTCTCCAATCCCCATCCATTGGAGATTGTTACGACCCTCGGTGGGTTAGTGTGATAATTTTGCAGAATATTTTGAGGAATGTGGATAGACTAATTGATAATCTGCCCATTTCATCCATGATAAAGATGTCTAGGGACTCCCTTACAAAGCTGGTTTTGTTTTGTTTTTTTACGTTTCAGTTGTGAATAGCTGATGACCTTGAAAACTATCAAAAGACGTTTCTGTATTTTTGTTTTAACACAAAAATGATTTATGACTATCAAGAGTGTTATAGGCTTGCTTTGAGCCTTTAAATTTTATTCGCGATGTTAAATTGGGTTCATTCCACTTGGGAATAATGATGATTTAATAGTAACAAAAATATTTTGGTTATTATTAGCAGACAGCTATGGCAGAATAGAATAATGCCACCATCCTTTTTCAAAACAAGTGCAAATACTTTGCTAAATATACTCTACCTTCCCAAGCGCTTTATTTAGGAGTAGAGGCCAGTTGTAAACGTATCATTTTTGTTTTAGCCAAGGTGGGTTGAGCAGTTGGTAATACATCAATTCCCTCAGGTGCTTCTCTGTGAAATGGATTATCTAGATCCATTTCATTCTGTCTTGCAGCCAGAATTCAAGATGATGACTGTTTGATCTTCACCCTGATTAATTGTCTGCAGCGAAAGAAAAATAAGAACTCTGTTGATTCGCCAGGACTTCTCTGGATTTTCACTCAATTAATCATGTATTTTTAGATAATCTATATGAGCCTACTCCAATCACTCCCCCTCCCACAAATAAATGTCTATTTAACAATAGACTGGAAGAAAGGGAAGATGTGGAATTTGACTGCATCCAGAACTGAAACCGATAGGCAAGTGACCAGAATTATGTACTATGGGTTTTCTTTAAAGGACCCTATTCTCCTTAAAAACATTTGCTTATTAATAACGGGAATAATAAAAAATGGTTTTAAAGCCATCAAGCATATGTTGAGGGAGTCTGATGATTTTCTTCTTCAGGCCAGTCTTTCTTTGGGAATAGAGGAATGCTCTTAAGTCATCTTCCTCCCAGATACAGTATACTGGTTTAAAAACATCACATTAATTGGAAACAATGACCCACTGATTCTAATGAAGGAAAAAAACTAACTTATGTGCCACATAGAATGCAGCCTCTACCGACAGCACTGAAGCATTTCTAATGGAGAAGAAAGAAAAAAGCAACAAATCCAACCCGTGGCTTCCAGTCCCACTGATCTATAAACTTATCAGGTCTACTAGGGGAGCTGATTTGCATATTTAGAGCAAATCCAGTCTGTATCAACAGCTGGATGACCCTGCATATTCAAATGGCAGGGCTGCGTATAATCAGATTGTGCATCCTAACCTGGCGTGAGAATGGATAAACTGCAGAGAGTTCCTTACGGCAAACGCAGGCTCAGCCGACTGCACTGTCGTCTGTTTGCATCCATTTTATTATCTTTTCTTTGCCTCCTGACAAACAGCCCGTGTAAAGGATGAAGTAACTTCAGAGAGATCAAAGGCTCTTTCTGGTCTGTGGGAAGTTTTAGCAATTGGGCTTATCAGAAGTATCCTGCGGCTTGGTTCCTACTGGTCTTGCTGTGCTGATTTATATACCTGTGCAGAGAGGTTGTTTAGATTCAGCTGCTATTATTTAGGCTTGGTGAGTCTGAACTTCCTGGATGGAGGAGGAGAAGGAGGAGAAGGAGGAGGAGGTGGTGTAAAGTTAAAGCTTAGTAAAACTAAAAATTATATATCGGGGAAAATTATAGGGATGCAGCAGGGCTCCGCAGTGGATTTGTGTATGCAAACACATTCACAGGTACGCACACAAGATCTTATCCCCAAAGGACAACTGCTCAGGCCACATTAAGTGAAATTCTTTATCAAGAAAGTTCACCCAACTATGTTTTCCTTAAATAATGGTATTAAAAAAGAAATTTATCACTGGGGGGGGGGGGGAGTTTTTCAGACATTATATAATGTACTGTTAAAAACATATTTAAGAAAGAGACATAGTAATGAGCAGCCTACTTTAAGGCAGCCAAATTACGGCTTCCAAATTCCTTTGTAGTCAGTGGTCAAATTATGATTATTTCCATTATTTAGGAAATCTCAGGTAAACAAGTTAGAGCAGCAACCAGAAATTTCAGTCACAGCTCTTTGCGATGTTGTATCTTAATCTGTGACCTTTCTCAAGTATCTACACCATGGAACCCAAGAACACCAACAAGCTTGCAGAGGTTGGCACCTACCAAACAATTGTTGGTTACAGTCATTGGGAATTACATTTGATTTGAAGGAGACTTAATTGTTTATTATAATATGAGCCAAGGCTTAGTGTTATGTGTGAATCTTGTCTCTCTGTGTGGTGGGATGAGGGGAAAAAAAGAAGACAATCTAAAAAGAAAAAGAAAGAGCCAGAAAATGAGTGCAGAGCTCAGGAAAACAAAAAGTATATGTTGGCAAATTAGGCTGTTCTTTTGAAAACTCTAATGTGGAGCATTTGATTCTCCTTTTAAGGAAGGTTTATTATATTATTAGGGAAAAGGGAATACTCAAAGAATAAGCCTTCATTAAGCTAAGGCTGAAAAGGAATGAAAAGTATGGCAATCCACAGGATTAATACAGGACTGTACAGAAGCAGGAGACAACCACATATTACACGATGACCATGGATCCACTTAAAGGAAGAAAACTTTACAGTCATCTTGGTTACCTTTTGTCATCCATGACCATATGGGAGGAAAACAATAAATTACAGATGTTGAAAAGCTAGAAAAGGGATGGGACAAGAAGGGGAAAAGTTCAATGAAAATAAGGTTAAGGCTCTGTGCCTTGATTAATTTGAAAGATTTAAGAGTAATATTGGAAAACTATTCTTTTTTCAATCTTTCATATTTCTCAGCCACTAAAAATATTCCAGCTAGGCTTTGAGTTAGGTAGGTCTGTAAAGGAGTGCTGCTGTGTGAAAGATTGAAGGTGAATAGGGGAAAATTGTAAACCTGCCTTTATCTGTAGGTATCCTGAGTCTTTAGAAAAATACGAACAATCTAACACTAGTAGTATAAGATCATTGCTATGATTCTATGTACGTGTGTGAGAGATTAAACCATTCAGGTCTGCTTTTATATATTTATTAATAAATTCAAATGTTGCCAACAAGAAATTTTTATTGGTCTTTCATCTAAAATAGACCTAATGCTACCTCTGGAAGTCTTGTCATTTAGAGAACTGCAAAATGTGTAATCATGTGGGAATTCTTTTCTCTCCCTCTCCCACACTGACTTTGGGCCATGATCCCTCTGAACTCACCTCTGCACTATCCCCTTTCTGCTTGAAGCTGCTAATTGCCACATAATAGCCATCTCTGACCTCTCACTTTCTTGTCTTCCCTTGCCACCTGCCACGAGGAACACCAAAGGCCCTCTCCCCATTTGCAACTAACAGCAGTACTGTCATAACCCAGCAGCACCAAGCTTCCTCCTTAACTGCATGATATTGATTTCTTCTTGTCCCCAGTCCAGGAATTAAACCATGTTATGCCACCACCATAGGTAATAAAAATCATCTCTCCCCTATCTGGAATCTGAAAATGTCCAACCACCATTCTACCGGTGGGCAAAATCTGTATTTTGTTTCCCTTCCACTGCTGTAGAACAAGGGCTGGGTATTTCTTGCACGCTGACCATTTGGAGAAGCGTGGAGAAATCACATGCCCTTTTGTCACTAGCCATCTCCCCCACAACAATTTCCCTTCCAGTGTTTGAACTCTCTATTAGGGTTATGTTTCCTGAATTCCTTTCATATTCATCATATCTCTCCACCCCTCAAAATAATTCTTCTTCCAGCTTTGAACCAGATGAGGAAAAAATAAGAAACCTCCACTGTTTTACAGACGGAAGAAAAGGGGGAGAATTTGCAGAATTCTGTATAGAGCAAACTGGTGAGTTGCCCAAAAGGGAAATGTGAGGTGATGCAAACCATCCAGCTTAGAGAAACCCAGAATCTCATAGTTGTGGAATGAGGTCAGAGCCACTCCATGGTGGATATCTTTCTGCTGAATGGTGGGGTGTGAAAGGCAGATAGCAACAAAGGCAGGGGGGGGGGGAGCCAATCAATTTAGATGTGGCAACTGGCACATACACCAACCAGATCACTATTCTGGTAGAGAGAAGTTCCCTGAAAATGGGCTCCAGCATGAGTCTGAAAGCTCCGAAGACTAAACCTCTGGTCTTGGTGACCGACCCAGATTGGATCCTGCCAGGTCACCATTATTCAACTGGGAATTACAGCAACCACAGGAGAAGTGAGATAAGGATTGGCAGTGTATGTGGTTGATGTTAGAGTTTGCAGCAGTCCAACCAGCAAACAAGTAAATAATTCAGCAGGATTCATTTATAGACAATAATATAAAGTATGATGCATGTATACAATACCCATGCAGAATCCAGAAGTCATAGTCACAGAAGCAATATGAACACAGAAGCAATATAAACACAGAAGCAAACCAACTCTTATATATACAGAGCTAAGCCATGCCCAGATCATGGCTTACAACAGGAGCTGTTTCTTAGTCACCAAACAGTTCCCATTGGCTGACTTGTTACCATGTCTATTCCAATTCATGAACTCTCATACACTGACAGTCAATGTTATGTCACTCCACATTCATTCATTATTTGTTCATTCTTGAATAAAGGCTGAATGCGGTAAAAAGGAGAATAGTATATCTGAGTAAACATATATGCAAACACAATTAGGTGGCAGAAAACATATATATTACATGCAGCATTTGGATAGCACTGTTTTGTCACAAAAACAAGAGCTCGTACCTGCTATGTTCTCCAGGAAAAAGACTCAGAGTTTAACTTTCCTTTGAGTTACATTGCTGTTGACTTCATAAACATCCCTGAGTAATTTTCTTGGCAATAATGGAAGCTGCCTTTTCCTGGGATTTTGTTGTTGTTGTCAACTATCCTACAGCCTTGGGAATTCCCAGGGGTCTCTTACACAGCTATTAACCATACCCAATTCTACTTAGCCAACCTTCGTTTACAAATATGTGCTAGCTGGCCTCTTCTAAAGAGAATTCTTGGCCAGCTTACTTATTATTCCTATACCTTTCATAGCTATGCCTTCCAATCAGCCCTTTGAAGTACTGTAAGGCCATGAAACACATGTGTGCACACAAACACTGCGAAGATGCCAGGAATGCTTCTTCATTGTTATTCATTATTGATTAGAATTAGAAAAGTGACTTTTGGTTCATGAAGATCACGTGACGTAAAGTATCTTATCCATGGTGGGTTATATCACAGTAGGAGAAATGTGGAGAGAGAACAGATAAGAATGACATTTTGGGGAGGAAAGTATCATTGGTATTTTCAGCTTTGGGTACAAAACATCACTTTGGCCAATTCCTGGAAGGAATAACCCTTTTGGATTCAAGCAGTAGAGATCCATGTCTATTTTATAATAGCAATAGCACTTAGACTTATATATGCCCCATAGTACTTTACAGCATTCTCTAGGCAGGTTACAATATCAGCATATTGCCCCCAACAATCTGGCTCCTCATTTTACCAACTTTGGAAGAATGGAAGGCTGAATGAACCTTGAGCCCCATCAGGATCCAACTCCAGGCTGTGGGCAGAGTTAGCCTGCAATACTGCATTCTAACCACTGTGCCGCCGTAATGCAGTCACTTCAGACTTCTCACACAGGCTATCATGGAAGGCTCCTTTCTATTGAAATCACTGGGGAATGGAATAACCAGTTCACATACATACGTGGATTTTCCTGACACCTGCTCTTTTCAACGGGTGTATCCCAGCTACATGGCATTTGTGTGTGTGTGTGTGCCAGCCTGTAGTTGGCACATGCTTGACTTTGTTAGTTTTTCCCTGGAAGACCCATGATGCCTGCAGCCACATAGGCTGTCCTGTCACCAAGGCGTTTTTTTTTAAAAAAAAATCCTGATGAAAAGCCAGCTCAAAAGACTATTCCTGACACAAAGCCAGAAGGATTAAAAATTCACATTCAACATTGATTAGAAGCTGCATAAATTACTAATTATGACTTGGATCCTTTGATGTTGGGGATGTTGCTGAAACAGATTGGGCTCAGCTGGGAAAGGTACAAGGCTGATACATAGCAAAATCACTGTTAATGAACAAGGATAGACTCTGTGTGTGTGTGTGTGTGTGTGTGTCTATGTACATGGCACACACAAAGAATAAGATGTAGAAAGGAATGTTTATTATGATTGTGATTATGATGAGGATAATGATGTTCTTCCTACAGTAAGAGAAAGGACACATCTCAGGAAAAACAATAAAGGAATCCTAAATTAAAGACTGAGTATATTAACTCTGATATTTAAGGGCTGTAGTTCACCTTATCAAAGGATGCCAGGCTGGGAAGGCTGATTTGTTGGACTGCAGTACTTAACCTAATACACTCAATCTTTTATTAACTCACTAATCTTAGTATAGTTATGGATGAAACAGTGCAGATTTTTTTTCTAACACAAGGAAGAAACTCTTACAGTTTACTTTAGTCTAGAAGTCCTTTAGAAGGCAGGATACCTTCAAATTAGATTAATATAAAAGTCGGGGAATGACAATTTGAGCATTTGGAAGTGGAGGAAAGGAGGGCAAAAGGTGGCAAGTGACATCATATGCAATTGAAATGAATTGTGTAATTTGTGTTAATGGTTTCAACTACTGGACTCAATCGGAGATAGAGAGATCCTGCTAATGCCTGTAGATAAACTGCTGCCAAAAGCACAAGGCCACTACAAAGTTGACAATACTAACATAAAATTAGCTTCTGTATATAGTAGGTACCTACTACATATGATTGGCCAAGCACTGGGTGAGAGATTAATTAGTAGCATGCAGTTGTAATGGAAAGTGCGCATGTATCATATATAGGTGTATTGAAAAACACAGTTCATTTCTGCCAAATGCATTCATTTATTCTCACGCATTAATTCACATACACGGAATGATAGGTACCTCCGAACCATGAAATTGTCTTTGATTTTTCTCATTGACACTGTAGATTTTTCTTTAAAAAATTCTCCAACTCTTTGTAGGTTCCTTCTGTAAACAGTTGGACATCTAATGTGAGTGCAGTTCACACATACACATACACATCTCTTCGTCTTTGCCTTGCAAACCAAGAAAATTAATCTCCTGGCATCCTCTGATATTTGGGCTGAATTACAAGCTGGGAGTAAAGATAAAATACAAGTGCGAGGAAGCTACGGGTAAAGCAGAAAGCCCATCTGGCTGGCTTAGGGCCTTTGTCCACATAGATAAAAGCTTTCTGGCACTATGCATAATTCAGTAGGCAT
>JANHFL010003784.1:124189-135114 GCA_032468155.1 Oxyrhabdium leporinum | reverse complement strand
TTGAACCGCTAGATTGAATCAGCAGAAGTGGCCTGCAGTTCAACACTCTAACCACTGCGCCACCTAGGCTCTTCATACAAACATGTGCTTGCTTTTGAACTGGAAATAACAAGTTAGGGCACTGTAGATAAGGTTCACAGGGAGTCCATGAAGGCACGCTCTCATTCTCTTGGGGGTTTTCTTCTAGCACTGCACCATTAATAGAATGGAAATGATAATTCACTTAATGAGAATAAAGCAGGGGTGTCAAACGTGCGGCGTCACGTTGTTGTCATGTGACATATCATGACTTTTTTTCCCCCTTTTGCTAAACCGGGCGTGGGCATGACACATCCGGCCCACAGGCCATGAGTTTGACACCCCTGGAATAAAATATATGATAAGAAATACAAAATGCCTTCTTAGAATAGAATAGAGCTGGAAGAGACCTTGGAGATCTTCTAGTCCAGCCCCCTGCTCTGCCAGTAGACCCTATAGCATTTCAGACAAGTGACTGTCCAGTCTCTTCTTAAAAACCTCCAGTGATGAAGTGCCCACAATTTCTGAAGGCAAGCTGTTCCACTGGTTAATTGTCCTCACTGTTAGGAAGTTTCCCCCCCTAGTCCTTCTTTTCTCTAGACTAGCCAAACCCAAATCCTGCAGCCATTCTTCATATGTTTTAATCTCCGGGCCTTTAATCATCTTAGTTGCTCTTCTCTGAACTTTTTACAGAGTCTCAAGATCTTTTTTGTAGTGTGGTGACCATTATATTTTTCCTCTCCTCCATTCCCCCCCACTCATCAATTATGCAACATAGCATCCAAAATGTGAAGGTAATCGAGAGACTAGATAGTTACATGTAGCCATTCTAGTGCTGAATTCCCAAGAAGAGGATAGAGGAAGACAAGGAGATTTTAAATACATCCAGGATGAGGATGGGAGAACAAAAGTTTCAGATCAAAGGAGTTCCTTCTCTCCAGGTGTGACCAGATTCTACGTCAAAGGCTTGTAATGCCCTATGCAAATGAAAATGTTCCTGTTTACCTTTCTGCTCATGAGTCATGATTTAAATAATCCAGAATTAATCAGAAGACTTTTGCATCTAATTTCTACATTTCTTCGCTTTTGTAGCTAAATCTCTGTGGGCTTGCCAAGGAATCAAGCAATCATCACAAGGTTGGCTTTGGCTCACTTCCCCTGAGATTTTTTTGCCCGTTTCATATCTGCTAAATTGTTTCTGTATCTCTTTCCAAAAAAAAAAAAAAAGATAGGCTTTCCTCTCCTGCTGTGGTTCTTCACAAATGTGTTGGGGTGACAATTCTAAGAAATCCCAACTAAACCTATAAATGGGAACAATTCCACATTGAGGGCATCAGGTTAAGGAAAGCAGAAATAGGCAGGAGGACTTGAGAAATGTCATCACTGCAAATTATGGTCTGGAATCCGTATAGCTTAAATCCAGGGCACATTCTCAAAGTATTGTGTATTACAGCACACATAAATAATTGGGCATTGTGCGAGTTGTCACCCAAAACCTCACAAAGACACCAACCAAACCAATTTTTCTCCTAGGCGAATATGCAGAAAAGCAATGATCTCCCAGCTTTAACCGTTCTCCAATGTCCCCATGGACTTCTGAGCTCAAGAAATTGCTAAAACCCAAGGTTGGAAATCTTTTAAAAAGAAGTACCTTTTGAAATATGCATTTAAATATATTCTTCAAATCTAAAATATTTACGTTATAGATTTTTATTATAAATTAATGTGAAAGTATTAATGGTTTGGGAGGCGGATGCATGCAAAGATACAGATGGAAATTGCCTGATTTATCCACCCCCAATAAAAAGCTGCTGTTGTCTCTAAGCCCTTTTTGTTTCTGCTGGAATTTTGGCCTCTAGACAGTTGCCTGATTTGATAGATGGGCCAGTCTTATCTATAGTTAGGCTACACTTAATGCATTAACAGGGACAAGAAAGAAACCCTTTACAGCATGCACAATTTCTCTCCAAAGTTTAGTCCATGGAGTCCAAAACTTTGTACATCCTAGGCAAAAAGAACATTATATGCCCAGCTACAGATTGTATATTACACGTTAAAGTAGTTGCGATAATCTTTCAAGGAATGTACACAAAGAATCTAATGAAGCTTCTTCTGAAGAATTGAAAGATCAGGGCAAGGGACTCAACAGTATCATTTACTAACTGTGTTTTCTCCAGGTATGTTGGATAATATCTGTCATTCCAGCTATGAATGATATAGAGTTATGGAAAAGAGAGGTGTGGCACAACATCAGATTGCTCTAGACCAGTGGTATCAAACTCGCGGTGTCACGGCGGTGTCACATGACATATTGTGACTTTTTCCCCTTCGTTACACTGGGTGTGGGTGTGGCCAGCACGTGACACATCTGGCCCACGGCCCACGAGTTTTACAACCCTGCTCTAGATTCCAGACCGGTATTTCTCAAACCTGGCCACTTTAAGTTGTGTAGAATTCAACTCCCATGCTGGCTTGAGAATTCTGGGAGTTGAAGTCCACTCATTTTAAAGTAGCCAGGTTTGAGAAACACTGCTCTAGAGCAAGCAATAGACTTGAACTGAAGCTAATTCTCTCTGCCAAAGCCTCAGTGATCTATAAATAATGTTCAGATTTCATTTAAACCCACATGCCCAATGAATGAAAATGGCTCTGGGGGGATGTAAACCTCTGTCACTCTCACAAAGCGTGAAGTCTTCAGATCAATTGAGGTCAGAGTACTTACTGTGCAAGCAGCCTAGAAGGGCTGGATTCTTCTCTTCTTTCCAAATTCAAGGGTGAGGCATCCTTGGAGATGTGCACAAAAAAGAAATGTTGTTTTTAATCCACCTGCACAATGACAGAGAGGGAACAGGCCCCGTTGTGGACTTGAAAAGAGTGCCTAGCTGCTCAGCAAAAAAGCCGATGTAAATTCTAGAAGAGACTCTCTGGGGGTGCATAGGAAATAAGAACACCCAGCAAGGAACAACTAGAGGCTCTTCTAGATCAGCAGATTGACATTACAAGTTGGCTTCTGTCACAACAGAGTAAAGCCTTACATTCTAAACTTTGTCCAATATAATAGCACTTTATATGAGAAATGGGAATGATGATATGAAAGGAAAACATCAATGCTGATCATTTACATTACAGGTGCATAAACCTGTTTAGTTGCAGTCTTATTTAATGCCAAGGATTGGGTATGGCACTATTTTTAATGCTGATGGTGAGACACATTCTGGGACAGCATCCTAGAATGACCTGGAAGCAAGTTATTCTAGGGCAGGTATGTCCAACCTTGGCAACTTTAAGACTTGCAGACTTCAACTCACAGAATTTCCCAGCCACCCAATTCTGGGAATTGAAGTCCACACATCTTAAAGTTTGGACACCTCTGTTTTAGGGGATTTGAGAAGTTCATGCAATGTGTACAGCTCTCTGTAATAGAGTATGTTGGCTAGATTTGGGGAATGAATAACTCGTAAGTCATCTTAGCTGGTCTTACTCTGTCTAATGGCAGGCTAACCCCCCTGAAAAGGAGGCATTCAAATCATTTGGTTTTCACTTCATACGTGGCATGAACACAGCTATTATGATTTGTTTAAAAACTGGTTTATGGCTTAAAGTAATATATGAACCCAGCTTTCCATGAGCATCTAACACTCAACTTGCAGTAGACCACACTAAAAATAACTGTTCAGTTTGTAAAACATTCTTCTTATGCCACATCTGTCATCGGAAGTTGGCGATCATGTTGGCGATACTATTTTTATCAACAGCTATACGAAAAAGTGCTGTTGAGTTTTGTCCAAATCTTTTAGATTTTGAAGCCATGATGTTCTTCTTCTGCCTAGGCCTCGTTTGCCTTCAATCTTTCCTTGAAGGATTAAGTGAAGTATGCCATATTTTTCTGGGTGTCTCATTACATGTCCAAAATATTGTAATTTTCACTTTTTTATGGTTTTGTTGTAAAACATTATTAAATGTAATTTGTAGATTTTTTTTTCTTCCCATAAAAAAAGCTTGGGCTGATATCAAAGCAAATCACATAAGCCATCAAGTCTTTTTCCACATAAGTTACTATGCCTCAGCACTTTTTACTAAATTGGTCCATGTATGCACGTATATGCTGGTCTGACATGTGCATATGTGTTCTCATTTGCAGACCCTATCACCAAATTGGCTTCCAATGCATCTGAAAATACAAAATCATGTAAATTATAATTCTTTGCTCCAAGGAAGACATGTGACACTGGTGGCATTTGAGCTAAATGTTTATTAACTCCAATTACTCTCAGTGGATTACATATCATTTTAATACATTAAAATACCCATGATATAATATTAATACAATTGAGTAACCCAATAAATAAATGAATAGATGCTGAGCTGTTTACAAAAAGTTAAGCAAGTGCAGATTAATCTCAGAATATCTCAGGTGGAAAGATATTTCACAAAGTTGGTGCAGCAAAGTGAGTTTCCATCACCTTTACTTTGTAAAAATGGGAAAGTCAACCCTTCAAGTATTCCAGATGACAAATACCAATCATGAGTACTCATATTACCACTACTATTAAGATTATTGAAAGCACTTCTTTCCTCCCTCACCTTTACTTTCTACAGAACTAGGAAGGTCCTTTCTAAAACACTTTTCCTTCTGTGAGCTGATATACCTTTTGCATTATGGTTATCTAGCCTGAGGTCTTCCTCTTGTCTCTCAAGATCATTCTCATAGACCATTACAAGGAACCAGATGTCAGTTCTTTCAGGACATCTGTTTTAGGCCAGCTGAGATTATGGGAGCGGTTGGTCCTGAAGGTATCTCACAGCCAAGTCATGTATGGCTTTGAAGGCCAAAACCAGCAGTTTGCATCATAACCAGAAACCAATAGAAAGCTAATGCAGAGCCCAGATCACCGATGCAACATGTTCATGTTAATGTGGCCAACATTTGGGTAGCTGCTTTCTGGAGTAGTTGAAGCTTCCAGGTAGTTTTCAAAGGCAGACCCATTGGAAGCGGTAGTCAAAGCAGTTATGAGAGCATGAGTTGTTCCATGTTCTAAGAAGGGCTACACTGGCCGAGTGCCTGAAGCTCAACAAAGATCACAGCCTCCTCCCCTCATTAGCCAAGATTACTGGAAGAACCAAGTCAGAGTATTAGCTTCTCCAGTGTTCATGCCATCCCCATAATGTCACCACACTGGTGACATAAGGAACCTATAATGTATTGCACAAACATTCTGCCTTGCTTGAATTAGCTTCCGTATTCATGTGGCTGTAGAGATGGGGGAGGGCCTACCCAAATTAATAAGCCAAGTCCCTTATTTTTTTTATCATAACAATTCAGAGTTGAACTTTCTTAAATATCTCTTTGGAACAGTTTGCTTCACAGCAACTGAGCAAATTGTTATTGCCTTATTTAAGCTATTTTCCCTGTTCCAAAGATGAGATTATATTTGTAAGAAAAGGCAAGACTGGGGAATCAGTGATAAGGAAAAAATAAATCCTGGAGCTGCACCTGCAAGAAAGGACTGGTTGTTTCAAGTGGCAGGAAATAGATTGAGTGTAGCCCCATGACCTGACAATTGAAGAATTTAGACAGATAGTTGAATCTGTCCTGGCACCAGAGCTTAGATGTGCTGACAAGATTAGCAATGGATGATACATATTACAACTTCTCTCAGTCCCCAAGTTAAAGCAATTCAAACTAGGTCACATATTCTAATATTAGTATTCGTTACATACCTACAGGTATGCTGAGAGCAATAATGTTAACATACTTTAAATTGCCATAATCACTGTTATTTTTATTTTTATTTTAAAAAAGGCATCACTTTTTAGGGGCCCTGATATTTTCTGCATTGTGATGACATTTATAATGTTCCTCTTGCCTGTGTTTAATTTAATTTAATTAACTTACTATAATTGCATTATGTTAATTAACTCACAAAGTACAGTAGTTGAGGTTTTTACACAATAAATAGCTTCAGCTGGAAGCGCAGCTCTGGCAAAGTATCTTGCTGATTGAAAGCCGGAATTCCTACTATACTTTTAATTCAGCGATCGCATGAAATGTCAGGGTTCTGAAAGTATGAATTGAAATACCTTGCATTGCTACCTGAAAAAGGATGTAAATCAGATGCTAGTTTTACACACATATTCTGGGCCGGATGAGGAGAGTACATTGTTCTCCTTCTGTCCAGGTCACTTTTTATACAGGCATGATTGAGAGCATTTTAACTGTTTGGTTTGGTGGTAGCAGTGCCTCAGACAGAAAGTCCATACAGAGAGTGGTAAGGACAGCTGAGAAGATTATAGGAAGTTTGCTTCCCGTTTTTCAGGGTACCATTTATAAGCACTATGTGCTTAGAGCTCGAAGTATTGTTAGAGACCCCACACATCCCACTTTACGGTCCATTTCTGTTGCTCCTCTCTGGGAGGAGGTTTTCTAGCAGGACTACTAGATTCTGTAACAGCTTTGTTCCGTATGCCATCCGTCTTGTAAATTCGCAGGATTCTTTTCTTTTTTTTTTGCCATGTATACATTCAAATTAGACTGTGATATTTCTCTGTGTCATATATGTGTGTGTGTATGTGGGCATATGCATAATGGTTATCCTTTGAGAGCTGAATGCAATGAAATTTCATTTTAATATATGCTGATTAGTGACATTTAAAGTGAAAATAAAGTTCCATTCTATTTCATTCTAACCGGAAGTGCCGCCTCCTGTTTTGCTAGGGCTCAATGATGTCCCTTTGATCATCCCATTAGTGCTGTACTGTGCTGGGAAGACTAAGCCCATTTCCACAGGACTGCTTTTCCATCCCCTAATCTCTCTGGCAAAGAGTGCTGAAGCATCTTCATTTACTGCAGATTTCAGAATACAAGTAGACATCTCTTACCAACTGCCTTGTTTAATGACTGTTTGAAGTTACAGCAGTGAAAAAAAACCCTAGCCTTGGGACTAATCATCACGTTTACAACCATCATCACAGCATCCCATGGGATCACCACCTGTGTTACTTCGCAATTGGTTTGAGATGCGCAGAGCTAATAGAGAAGGCGGAATAAAATAAGTTGCAGACACGTGACGTTTCGTTTAACAACTGAAAGGGACATAAGTTTGTAAGCCTGTTGCAGTCACAAGATATTTCGCTAGGGAGACTGTGGTACATAGCAACAGAGTTGCCAGTCCCAATTGTGGTTGCTAAGTGAGGAGTATATTGAAGTAATGGCACTGAGAAAGGATACCTGAATTAATCAGTGCCTTCCAAATGATTAACAAGAGATTGTAAAAAAAATGTACTTAAATCACTGCCCCACCCCAAACTACTGCAGAACCTGGAGCAACAATAATCATCACTCTCTTACCTCTGTACACAAAAAAAATGGTTATTGTCTTTTATTAGAGTGCACTGGGAACTGGGAAAGTAGCATGATATCACACCATCAAGAAAACAACCAAGCTCAGAGAGCATCAAGGACCCCACAGTTCAACCCTGAGCTACAAATATTCTCTTCTATTGGTATTGTGCCATCAATTTTGCAACCAGATAGATTTCCCAAAGCTGCTAACCATGGTTGTACCTTGCAGTAGTGCTTTCCTCCTTGGGGGGGGGGGAGGAAAGTAATGCTTATAAGCAACACCTATGTAGAGGTACTGTTGGAAGAAAAATCCATCTGGTTCAGTTCCAAGCCGGGAATAAAATGAAGGCTGCTTAAGAAAGAAAAGTCTGTTTATTGATGAAGCAGAACCACTAGCAGTGTGTGGTTCTGGGACAGCTGACAAAATGGAGTTGAGAGTGGGTGGGTTTTATGCCTTTTTATTCCTATGGGGGCCATGTAGGGGTCATGGCTGGCTCTATAGGCAAAAGAGGAAATGCAAATGTTAGGTGTTTGTCTGAGCTAATCTTGTCAACCTTTGGCTTGCTGCTTATCTGGAGTTTCCATCTGACTCAGTCTTTCTGAATGGATTATCAAATCTGCATTTCTAAAAGCTGGCCTCCTCAGTTTCTGCTTGAGGCAGGGAAACTGGGACTGGTTTCTGCCTCCCTTAAGATTATTCTCCATTTCTCCTTTAGGGAAATATTTTATCCTGCCTTTTTAATATTCCCAAAAATATTTCATTCTCTAGGAGGGTGGGTAGGTGCTGACTTTCTACAGTACCGGGAATAAAATAAGGATGGGAAAAGACATTCCTCTAGCAGTCTCCACACCAAAGGAAAGAAAATACATTGTTCCTCTCTTCCCCCTTACATAAGGCTGTTATGTGGGGTTAAAAAACTCAAGCAGCCCGAGGCTTTGCACTCTGCTTAGTCCCTGCTGACAAAAGCGTGGAAACTGATACAGCTCTTATCAGTTTTACTCCCACTCCCTTCCTCTAGGTTACAGTGCAGGCAGGAACACTTACAAAAATCACAAGTCCAAATCAAGCTTTGCTACATTTCAAAGTGGGACCAGCAAGAGTGTATGAATGTATTTGTTTGCCTACAAAAACATTAACCTCATAGGCTCAGTTGTGTTCCCGAGAAAACATAGTAAAGACAGAATTCTTGCATTTTGTTTGTAGGTACCAGCCAAGCTATTGCAAAACACGGGTGCTTTGTTGCTATTCCCCCATTTCTTTCTAAGGGTGTGTGGGTTTTTTCCCAAATGTTTTGGCACAAGAGCCATTTGGCTTGCTGTGATGAGGACAAGAAATGTTTTGAAAAGCAAGAACAGTTAGTTCAAAAGAGAGAGGTGAGGATGTTTGTGAAAATGCTGCTGGTGGTTTAGAGCTAGGTGGGTCCAACCTGCAGCTCATGGGCTGCATATGGCCCCGGACAGCTAGTAATGCAACCCCACAATATTGTAAGCTTTTAATGCTGTTATGCGATTTGTATACATTAATTATATGATACATCTTATATGCAGCCCAAGACAATTCCTCTTCACTCAGGGAGGCTCAGGCAAGCCAAAAGGTTGCATAACCATGGTTTAGAGGGTGAAGCTAGTAGGAACCAGAGACAAATGCAGCACAATGTACCTAGGAAACTGAATCAAATATACAGTTATAGAGTGAAGGATATTTCACTAGGCAATACTTGTTGTGAGAAAGATCTTGGAGCAATAATTGATTATACAAAGAGAATATGAGGTTGCAAGTGCAGTTCTATAAACAGAAGTTTAGTTAGTCATAGTTCTATTTTAGTCTGTGTTGATCAGATCCAGTCTCAAATACGATATCCATATCTGGGCACCATTAAGAAAGATTTGGAAAAATTGGAAGAAGTTCCAAGAAGGGCAATAAAAATGATCAGGGGACTAGAAGAGAAAGGAAGTGGGAATGCTTCATCTTCAAAAGATTGAGGTGGAATATAAAGTACCTAAAGGGGGGATTATTTAGAAATCTAAGACCTTTCCTCTCATTCCAGAGAACAGGACACGGAACAATGGACTTATTACAGAAGGCAGATTCTGACCATATGAGAGAAAATGTGTCCTATACTTACAGCAGATTAATAGTGGAATCAATTACCCATGGAAAGTGGTTTTCCTTTGATTGGGAGTATCCTGGCAGTAGACAGACAGCTGTAACTAGTATTTCTGTATAAAGCAAGAGGCTGGCCCGATTACATAAATGGTCTCTTCCAATGCTATAATTCTAGGATCCAGATAGACAGATTTTACACACAGTCACAAAGTATATTGGAAGGTCATCTATTCCAATTTCTGCTTAATGCTGAATTTATAAGAAGAACCCAACAATGTCATTCTTGACAGATGGTCATTCAGCTTCTGATTAAATACCTCCGATGATTTCCACCATCAAACCATTGTAACTGTTAGGAAGTTTCTCTTAATGTTTTACTAAAATCTGCTTCCCCGCAATTTCCACTGATTGAAATCTGTTCCATCTTCTGCATGACAGCCTTCAGATATTGGAAGACTGCTATTATGTCTCCCTTAATCTTCTGTCCTCCAAACTAAACTTACAGCATACATAGGAAACATGTGTGTGTGTGTGTGTAAGAAACGTGTGTGTGTGTGTGCACATGTGTGTTTGTGTGTGTGTGTGTATTCCCAGAGGATTTCTTGACTGTTTTCGTTGGCTTTTGAGCTCATTTTTATTTCCTTGAACGTTTCTTATGTATACTACCAATAATGTGAGTGATTTCCATGTAGATGAGGTGGGTATCAAACGAGGTCACTCACTCACATGGATCCCCTGGAGGAAAATCTTGTTTGGCTTAGCATGGGGAAAGCGCCACAAAATATTTTTCTACAAAATTCAAGGTCCCTTTAAGTACTGCCTCAGGACAGATATTATATACGCTCACTTGTTGCCTGCCGTAGAAATTTGGAAGCCAAAAGCAGCACACTTAGGTTCAGATTCTCAGTTGGGCTCAGACATTTTGCTGAGCCAAGGTTTGTTTAATGATAGTATGTTGAGCAAGATACAATTATCTGGTTCATATACTTAGTAGTTAAGTCATAGCTTGTGATTTAAAATTCATATGTCAAATTCATACAATACATTAAATCAAAGCAACTCACATCAAGTTTTAGCTCAGTGCACGATCCAGCTTAGGAATCCAAAGCTTTCAAACCAATTCGGTCCCTTATAATATTCCTTGAACTGTAAAGAGATAACCCCTGTTCTGTACAACTTTATGGCTTTTCTGTTGAATTAGCAATGGCTCTAGAAACTAAGGGAGAACAGATTCACATCATTTGGGCTCTAGGGCAAATTCGTTGTGTAAATAGTTCTCAGTCTGCTAAGGATTTAGGAAAGATTTATAAATAGACACTTAGAGGATGATCCATTATCAATAATTATTGTCCCCCGCAGAGAGGGCCCGCAACTTGGGAGACCTCCTGGACTCACGGCTGTCTCTAGAGGACCATCTGGCGGCCGTCGCCAGGGGGGCTTTCCACCAGGTTCGCCTGG
>JANHFL010003784.1:87500-101586 GCA_032468155.1 Oxyrhabdium leporinum | reverse complement strand
AATGATGAAGCTCCCACAACTTCCAAAGGCAAGCTGTTCCATTGGTTGATTGTTCTCACTGTCAGAAAATTTCTCCTTATTCTTGACAGGATTAGGCCAGGAAAGGAATTTTAAAAACGTTAATACAGAGCAGGAGTTTCTTGTCAGAGTTATGTCTTTTTAAATACTCATTCTAATTAGCAGAATTGATTTTATTAATTTGGATTAGGATTGCAATGCTGTTTCTAGGTTTCTTATTTTGATCCTGCATTTTCAGCATTTGAGAGTTAGCTTATAGCATTAGACTGTAAAGATTTCAAATTATCCTTTAACTGTGTTGCTTGTGGGTGATGGAGCACCCACAACTTCTGAAGGCAAACTATTCCATTGGTTGATTGGTCTCACCCTTAGGAAATTTCTTCTTAGTCCTAGGTTGCTTCTCTCTTTGGTTAGTTCCCATCCATTGTTTCTTTTTGTGCCTTTTGGTGCATTGGAAAATAGATTGACCCCCTCATTTTTGTAGGAGCCCCTCAAATTTTCTGTCAGAACAATTAATCAGTGGAACAACTTGTCTCCAGAAGTTGTAAATGCTCCAACACTGGAAGTTTTAAAGAAGGAATTGGATAACCATTTGTCTGAAGTGGTGTAGGGTTTCCTGCCTAAGTTGGGGGTTGGACTAGAAGACCTCCAAGGTCCCTTCCATCTCTGTTATTCTATTCCATTCCATTCTATTCTAAATATTGGAACAGTGCTATTTTATTGTGTGTTGGACTAAGGAGACATTTCCTAAGGTGAGACCAATCAAGTTGGCTACACCCACTCAGTCACATGACCACCCAGTTGGTCATTAGGGCAGAGAACCGGTTGTTAAATTATTTGAATCCCACCACTGAAATACAGACAATATTTATTATCTTATTAATAGTACTTTAAAACAGCAAATTTTAGATGTGAATTATCTGGAATATTATTCCTGATGATTCTATACTATGTCTAACCACCAGATTCAGACACGTGGTACTTATCTGTAATGACAGTTTTTGTGAAAAACATATATCTTCAAATCAATGTCTGTTATTCACTTGTCCATAATAAAATTTTCACTCTTGCCTGTAAATGTTTTTTTTTCCCCAACTCCTGTCTTGGGTAATTGCTGACCAAAGAAAAGTTTCCTTGAGGACATGCATAATTGACATATAAGAACAATCTGACATGAACTATTCTGTCCATTAAATTTATTCACATGCCTCTCAGTTCCGGCAAAGACACCATAACCTCTACTCTCTACAGTTAAGCTTTCCAGTTCACAATGTCAGTTCAGATATGGGCAAAGATTTACATGTAAGGATTTAAATCTGAGATTTTTCAGATTAAATATCCATCCAAAAAAGTGGAAAAACTGGATGGTAAAATAACATAATACAAGGCAAACCGAAAAGAGGAAAACAATTTACAGTTCAAGTTCTATCTAAAAATCACTTAGATTTTCTCTCAGTTATTTGCAGCTCCTTCTGACAATGTTCTCTTTCTCCAAGGCTTTATGTACAATTGAAATAGCTATTCAACAGTAATAGAGTACATATCAGAGATGCTGTTCTATTAATATGATTCATGCCATCATTTGCTTCTCTATATTACATAGACAATCAACCAAATATTCCACAAAAGAGATGAATCTGACATCAGAAAAGGCAACTGTAGCAAACATGAACATACTTCAGAACAGAATGTGTTTAACTTTACTTTCTTAACAAAAAAAAATATTCAAAATCAAACTGCAATGCAAAAGAACTGAACCTACTCACAGTATTATGAACTGAACTACGGGTGTGGGGGGTGTTTTCACTTCACATAATATGCGCAAATGAGTTTGGCGATGCAAGAAGTTAGCAGCAAGGACTGTTTTTATGAATGACTATTGTTAATAAGATAATTAACATTGTACTTTCTGCAAATCAATTTTTTCTTTTTTGTTTATAATTCTTCTTCCAACTATGTGTGCAATGAAGTGTGGGTGTACATGCACATGGATATAAATCTACTAACTTAATTAATATTTCATGCCTATGATAAAGGGGACTGTAGTTCAAGAATAATTTATGACATAGCACATGTACAGTATTTAATAATTTTTTAAGATAGCATAAAATCCTCTGTGATATTTGTAGCGAAACTGACACTGGCATTTTGTGAAACAGTTGCTTCATTAGAAAGAAGGGGAAACTATTTTGGTATTGGCAGCACATTTTTATTCGCTGAATCTATTCCAAAGTACTCCCAGGTTAATAGCTGTGCATACCTCCTGAACTAACCATCTATGGAAGAATACTCTGAGTTAATTCATCACTTTTTACATATATGGTAGATTCCCATGTTAGTCTACTATAAATAGAGGAATTCTCTGGTCATCTTTTATGTTTTTCTTTTTAGCAAAGTTATCCCCTTTGGTAACTTGGGGACTGACTTTATTAAAGTTTCTATCCATTTTTAATTACATATCCAAATAGATATTTACTTAAAGAAACATGCAGGCATATACAACTTTAAACTTCAGTGTTATCCAAGGATTTTAATGATGTCTGCTTTAATAAATATAAAAATCAATCTTGAAGAAACTTGATAGTGAAAGTAGCATTATATGATGCTGAAATATATTCTGTCACCACAGTATATTTTCCCTAAACTGTGCTATCGGATTTGGGTTGTAAAAATTTGGACAGGTCCTGGATGGCAGTGAAGGATTGATGTCTTCTCCGTTGCTATGCTACTATCCAGATTTTTGCAGCCCAGACCTGGTAGCCCTACTAAAGCATTACCCAGCCAGAGTCCACATATCACAGTGATAGAAAATTTATGACATGATTGTCAAAAGAGACATGTCATAATATTTTGGGTGACCTGCCAGCATTCACCAACATGTGACAATAATTGTTCTAGAAGGCATACCCTTTTTCTCACATAATTTTCAGAGGCTATAGAGGCCATGTGAGAATGAAATGTGCTCTTACATGGCCTTTGGAGCCTCCAAAAATCACAGTAGGGCATACTTTTATGCGATTTTTGGAGACTGCAGAGGAGCATTCTTTGAAACTGCTTTTAGGAGGAAGGTCTCATGCAACCCACGGCAACCTCGGGTAGGTCACAGGGGCCTGTCAACACAAAACACTGCCTGAAAGTAAGGGGCACAAGGCAGATCCTGGAGAGTGCTGGCCCACAGGGGCGGTTGCAACATTCCCCAAGCCTCACACTCCTTGGAGAACAATTCCAGGCGGCCACCCTTAGTGGCAGCACTGCACTAGGGCTGAAGTCAACACCTGAGCCTCTACTTCAGGCTTAGCCTCAGCTCTGCTAACAAGCTCTGCTGTTCAGGATAGCTTAAATTGGGGGGCAGGGCGGAGAGGGGAGATCTAGACAATTGTTTCTCTTTTGATCAATGGGGGATAGGGGGAGGAGAGTCAAGACAGGTATTTTCTGAATTTTTGACAAACTGAGCCCAAAATGTTCACCATCACTAATGCAAGTAGTCCTCGACTTACAATAGTTCATTTAGTGACCGTTCAAAGTTACAACCGCATTAAAAAAAAGTGACTTATGACCATTTTTCAGTTACAACCTTTGCAGCATCCCCATGATCATGTGATCAGAATTCAGATGCTTGGCAACTAGTTCATATTTATGACGGTTGCAGTGTCCCAAGGTCATGTGATCACCTTTTGTGACCTTCTGACAAACAAAGTCAATGGGGAAGCCAGATTCACTTAACAATCAGGTCACTAAGTTATCAGCTGCAGTGATTCACTTAATAACTGCAGCAAGGCAGGTCGTAAAGTGGGGCAAAACTCAGTTGACACATGTCTCACTTAACAATAGAAATTTTGGACTCAATTGGGGTCATAAGTAGACCACAAGACAGATACGATATTACAGATTTCCTCTTTCTAGCTTCCTAGCTGATTCCATTACCCTGTCTCTTTGCTGAAGCTCCCTTAGTTGCAGTCACCAAAACTTTTTGCTTGCTGACAGCTTACTTCATAATATCTTAGCCTCTGGCCATCTTTGCCACAGCTCCAGCAGCATCTCCCCCTCCTCCCCCACCTCCTAGCAGGGTTCTTTCAGGCTAGACTGCTTGCTCTTCTGGCAGCTGAGATATTTGCTCCTTTAGGCCCAAGTTAACCCCTCTGATCCATAATTCATTTACCAAGTGATACTTGAACTATCTTCTTCACAATCTTCCCCAGAATTCCTGGCCAATCACATTCCTCATATGGCATTTAATTACCAATCCAGCTTTACCCTGCACACAGCGAATCAGCTCAATGCCTCTTTCCCATGGCAACTGTAACCAAGATAGCTATGTTCCTTCATGTCCCATAGGCGAAGAAAACTAGGCCTCTCGTCAACTCAGTTAAACTCTAACCTCACTCAGCAGTCATTCTTGCCATTTCTATTTGTTTATTTTAAAGCCCGCTAAAACTCCAAACTCATTTAGTTTCTTCATCAAAGATTCTATACTAGTTTTTGGGTCTGGAGCTAGAAGAGATGGCTAAATCGACTGCTTTGATTAAAGAAAAGAACACAATTTTGTTTTGGACTTTGTGCTTGAGGTAGAAAAAATGAAACTTTGATATTTGGGTTTTGGCTGAGTAGATCGGTTTGTTGTTATAAAATGGCTAGTATATATTATTACATAAAAGTAAAAAGTTGAGGTTTTGTGCTATTATCTTTTTCTACTATACCAAAGGAGTCAGAAATCAACATTTTTTCTTTCTTTTTCCCTTTTACCCTACACTTTTTTCTCTTCTTTTCCCCCTCCATTATTTTCTTTTGTCTTTTTATATTTTATATCATACTTTAATAAACTAATAAAATTTTGGAAACCTTTTTTAAAAAAAGAAGTCATTCTTGGGATATAAATATTGTACTAGGCAGGAAACTGTGTTTCTTCCTTGACCGTGATGGGGCTTGCTTTGAAATACCAGTATTAATTCATTTACCAAAGATGGATGCGCCGTATTACATAAATTCTGAAGGCCGCTTTTCTCTGTAGACAGCTAGGTTCATTTTCTCCTTGTACTCTCTATCTCACTTCAGTGCACTACAAAACTCCTATTGCTCAGTGAATCTGTTCACTCTTTTCCCTGTGAGATTTAAATAGATTCATAGATATCAAAATAGGGATAATTGTTGGAAAGTGGAAGGAGGTTGTGATGGTTGTGGAATAGGAATCATTAGTGCAAGTGAACTCTTTCTTGCCTCATTTTGCCACTCCTGCAGCGCAGAGAGAGACAAGTAGCTTGAACTCAAGAAGATAACAAGCTTTCATTCTGTTGTCAGCTTTTTGGACAATCACCTCCTTTAACAAGAGATTTGTGAAGTTTGTTCATTGTAGATATCCATATCTGGACTGTTTGATATTGCCTTAATATGTTATGAAAATTCAGGTGCTGTAATCTGCAAATCAAGGTTGGGGTTTAGTTCACGAACAGTCATTTTCGGGGGTCAATGTTGCAAGCGAGTCTCACAAAATGGCTGTCATTTTGAAGGTCTCAAAAAAAATCAGAGTAAGATGGCAAGGTTATTCAGTGCAGCTTTTATTCTTTTTATGACTGTCATTAGTGATAAATCTCATGTCCAAAAAGGTTTTACCCAATGGCAGATACCTTTGTACAGGCAGAATCCGCAAATGTTTATTAGTCTAAAACTGAATTACATGAGTGTGGCTCAGATTTAGCATGTAGAATGCATTCAAAAATGGCTGAAACTTAGTGGCTGGCAAAAAGGGAGGCAGATGAGGCAAAGACCTTGGTGAATAGCAAGGTATACACATGTAGTCCCAGGAGTGGGTTTCTAAAACCTCAGCAACAAGTTCACTGCAAGGTTGCTGGGTGGGCGTGGCCATAGTAGGTGTGGCCTAGTCAGTCTCCTGCACAATTGGTGGGGGGGATTTTCACCTTCCCCGAGGTCCAGAGGCTTTCCTGGAGCCTCTGGGAGCGCGAAAACGGCCTCCCCCTGGGATCCAGACGCTCTAGGGACGAGCCTCCAGGAGTGCGAATACGTTTCCAGCCTCCCCGAACTTCCGGGAATCCCATTTTTCTCCCTCCCTGAGCCTCTGTGTGTGCCCTCCACTTACCTGCATCCACAGCGGGCCACGTGGAGACTCCTGGGAGGGGTGGAGTGGGAGGGGCCAGCCAGGAGTGGGATTTGGAGCTTTGGCGATCCCCACAGAATCTTCGCTAAGGGTCCACCCAAACCCCCGCGAACTCCCAGCAGCCCACCCCTGTGTAGTCCTTGACTTATGACCCCAATTGAGTCCAACATTTCCGTTGCTATTGTTAGCAGTTATTAGGGAGGCAGATGAAGCAAAGACCTTGGTGAATAGCAAGGTGTACACAGGTAGTCCTTGACTTATGACCACAATTGAGTTCAACATTTCCATCGCTATTAGCAATTGTTAAGTGAGTTTTGTTCCATTTTACGACCTTTTTTTGCCACAGTTGTTAAGCGAATCACTGCAATTGTTAAGTGAATCATATGGTCACTAAGTGAATCTGGCTTCCGCCCACTGACTTTGCTTGTCAGAAGCTGATTGGAAATATTACAAATGGTGATCCCATTATTGCAGGACAGTGCAACTGTTATAAATACATGCCAATTGCCAAGTGCCCAAATTTTGATGATGTGACCATGGGGATGTTGCGGTAGTTGTTAGTGGGAAAACCAGTCAGAAATCACCTTTTTCAGTGCCATTCAAACAGTCACTAAACAAATGGTTGTAAGGCGAGGACTACCTGTATTTTGTCTGCCACTGGTGTAGCATTTTGTGCAAATCAAATTACCATAGTTTATTCAACAAACTGTTATTAAAACAAACTATTGCTTATTGGCTACAGTACATGCAAACTTAGCCATGGGCATATTCACATTTAACATTTAAGCTGCTCCTGTGCTGTGTTCATGCTGGCTTGACTATTAATTGGCTTAAGAAAATCCTTAAGATTGAAAAATTTTGCAACAACTTGCAAGGCATTCGTAATTCCCCTACTGCTGTTCCTTCCCATCTTTCTCTTCCAGGAAAGCTACGGCCATTGGCCAATCACTTCCTTTCCCATGGGTAGGTCTTCCTAGGTAAATCAATGTTATATATGTTTTATAGATACTGAATGTATAAAAAAATATACATCCATAAATGTACAGTTAGTCCTTGACTTACGACTAGTCACTTAGCAACCATTGAAAGTTATGACGACTTCCACTTCCAGGCTACTTATAACCCAGTTTCAAAATTCTGACATTGCCCTCCCCCTGTAGTCACATGACCACATTTTGGGCACTCAGTACCCAGCTCACATTTACATCTGTTTGCAGTGCCTCAATGTCTATTGGTTTACAATGGTTTTTTCAGAAAGTGGCATTTACTTCTGGTTTCCAGCAAAAGAAAGCCCATTGTGAAAAACAGATTCACTTAATGATTGCAACATTTTCTTAATGACCACCATGTTTCCTAAACTACAATTGCAAAAAAGGTTGTAAAATCAGATCCGTTCACATGGAGAATTGCTTTCCCACCAACACAACTTATGGTCATAATTGCCAGCCTCAATTACGGTCATAATACAAGGACTACCTGAACATACAGACATAAATATAGGTCTGCAAAGTACTGTAAATTTAAGTATGTACATAAAGTTAAAGTATCCAAATATGCAGGCACAACAAGCAATTTAAAAAACCTTATTTGCTGTTCCTCTATTCTAGGTTCTATCCAAAGAGTTCTAAAATAGCACTAGGATCTCAATTCAGCATAAAAAAAGTTGTCAGTTTGAAACACATTATTATTGGGTAATCTACAATTAGATTCACAGTTTGGAAACTTAATAATTCAACTCCTAACCAAAGACCTAAGAATTATTAAGGTAGCATCTGACAATATTGTGCTTCCAAATAGGGTGGTGGTTGTTTTTTTTGTTTCTTGTTTTGTAAAAGCAAGGTGTTCATATCTGATAAATTTCCAAATATTGAGAGAGTCCTTTAGGTATTGCTCCAGGGGTTCCAATCACAATTGCTATAATAACATATTTCTTTTGCCATAAATTTTCAACGTCAGTTGGTATTTTTCTTGGTATTTTTGGTATTTTTCCACTTGCTTTTCCTTAATTGCAGAATTATCTGGTATAGCAATATCAATGAAACAGACTTTCTTCTTACACCAGATTATATCAGGTATGTTATGAACAAGATGCATGTCTGTTTAGATCTTCAAGTCCCACATAAGATCTTACTATGTTCCTGGATTTTTAATTAAAAAAAAAAGGTAAACCCTGAGGAAAGCTTCAAAAAAGAAAAATTATATTTTCTAAAAAAAACCCAGTCTTTTTTTAACTGAATAAATATCTTAATCTATAAATAATAAATATCTAAATAATAAATATGTTAATCAAAGAGCTATTTCATGACTATTAATAAAAAAGATACATACAAACTATTAGAGTACATAATAAGCAGTGGCTCAGTTGAAGGAGTGGTCTTTTTCTGCCAAATAATCAATTAAGTATTGAGATTGTGTAGGTTGGCCTGCAACAAATTTAAGCACAAAACATTCCAGTGGAACATCTTTCTCTACATAGGAGGCCCCATGCTCTTGATCCAGATGTCTGGCCAAATTTAGTTGCAAAAGCTGGGTGAATGTTTGAGGAATGAATGTATGAGTGAAAGTGAGGACAAAAAATGTTCTATTGTTGTGTCTATGTTCTATGATATGCCCTCTTGCAATGCCTGGAGACTGTAGGGATTTGGATGAAAGACAATATACTTAGATTGAACCCTGAAAACTGAGTGGCTTTGGGTGCATGGAGCCTGAGGATCTGAGTGTTTGTCAACCTTAGTTCTGGATGAGGCTGCACTACCTTGTTCAGACTCAGTTTGCTACCTGGGGGTTCTCCTGGACTCATGTCTCCTGCTTGAAGAACAGGTGGCAAGTGTGATCAGGAGAATTTTTGCACAGTTCCTGTCTGTGCACCTGTTGCAACCTTTCTTGGATCATGACTTCCTGCACTTAGTTACCAAAGTCCTGGTCATCTGTTGTCTGGACTACTGCAATGTGTTCTACATGGGGCTACCCTTGAAGTCCATTCCAGACCTTCAGCTGGTGTAAAGTGCAGTAGTGAGAACAGTCTTTGGGGCCCTCCCAGGATGGCCCATATTACGCCTCTGCTCTACAAACTTCAATGGCTACTGGTCTGCAGTTCAAGGTTTAGTATGGCCTTTAAAGCCCTTAATGGCATAGTGCAAGCTACCTGATAAACCACCTCATCCAATTAGGACAAGAAAACCATCCTACTTGTGCTGGTGGAAAGGGCCTACTTTGGATCCCATCTGTCAAAGAACACCAACTATTGGGATCCAGAAGAGCCTTCTCTTTGCAATATCTTACAATCAGATAGGTAATATTTGTCTCCCATCCTCCCATCTTTCTGCAAGAGCCAGAAGATCTGGCTCAGCTGATTGTCCTGGGGGTCAAAGGGAGGATTTCCACATTGGAAATGGTTGCTAGATTGATGGCAGACTCCACCCAAGCCCCTCCTGCTCTCTGCTATCCACCCATTCATCTTTTGGGTCCTTGTGTTCCTTTTTCATTGTTTATTTTATGGGTTTTATTATTTTACTTCTATTTACATTCCCTTCATTTTCTTCCTTTGTATTATTGTAAGCTACCTAGAGCAGCCCCCAGCAAGAAAGGCAGCAAACAAACAAACAAATAATGTTCATTAAAGCTTTGTAATCTGTGGAACTTTGGGTGCTCATAACTCACCAAAAGTTTCTTACTGCTAACTAGTGCATAAGGGGAAAGAAAAG
Source organism: Oxyrhabdium leporinum (assembly GCA_032468155.1). Classification (NCBI taxonomy): domain Eukaryota; kingdom Metazoa; phylum Chordata; class Lepidosauria; order Squamata; family Cyclocoridae; genus Oxyrhabdium; species Oxyrhabdium leporinum. The sequence goes on along the minus strand of JANHFL010003784.1, from coordinate 91,755 downwards.
GGTTGCCCATTGACTTGTTATCCCTTCACCTGCTGTGCAAAATTAGCTCCTTCAAGATAGCAATGGCACTTAGTCTTATATACCACTTCACAGTGCTTTAAAGCCCTCTCTAAGTGGTTTTACAGAGTCAGCATATTGCCCCCAATAATCTGGGTCTCCATTTTACCAACCTTGGAAGGATGGAAGGCTGAGTCAACCTTGAGCCGGTGAGAATTGAACTGCCGAACTGCTGCAGCCGGTAGCAGAAGTAGCTAGCACGATTGCATTCTAACCACTGTACCACCAAGATGCATGATCACTGTCACCAGTGGGAGAAGCTTGAACAGACATTGAAGAAGGAGAGCCCTTGATTATAAATAGCTTATAAAACCATGAGGCTAGTTAGAATTTCAAAGGAAAATTGTACAAGTCATGCCTATTTTGGCAATGGGGCAAGTGGGTAGGGCAGATAAACCCTATATCAGGGCATTATGTGCCCTAAAGTTAATGCAGATGAGAGCAGTATGGCTGTGCAAAGTTAATTATTCAAAGGAACACTAGAATGGCCCACTTGTCTTCTAGAATGTGGTAACACAGCTGTTACATGACATAAGGCAGTAGTTTTTTTTCAAAGTTAATATTCCAGAATGGGAAGTGGTTTGAAATACAAAGATCAGTATCTTCCCAAAGAAAAATAGATGGTTCAAGTTCGCCTAGAACATTCTTTCTTTTGAAGAGTGTGTTTTGCTCCCAATTACAGAGCAAATTCTGAGTTCAAAAATCATAATTTACAAAAAACATAGTACTTCATTCAGATTGCCACTATGGTATCAACACTGTGGTGCGGTATCAAAGTTGCCTTATACTTAATACAACCAACTTATATTATTTTTTCTGTCTACTACTTTCTATTCTGTTGCATGACTCTCCAGTATTTCAAATGAAGCAAAACCCTTCTCATTAATCGCACCTTTAAAAAAAAAAAACTAGAGATGCCATGAATCTCTTGACTGTGAATTATTTGTAACTCTTATCACTAACGTACAATTTTCTCCACTGGACTCTAAAATCTGCAGAATGTGCAGATACAGGCATTAAAGAGACACCTTATTTGTCCACAGCAACGGCAAGGTGGCATATCAGTCAAGCAGGTAGGGGATAAAAGTATTAAAGAAACTGATTAAAATGTTGGCATTTTTCTCTATGCTGTAATAATAAAGTGAACACAAGAGGATTTGAAATTTGAGTTACAACAAAAGATATATTTTTCCTTGGAATCTCTAATAGCAAAAAATAGCCTGTGTGTGTGTGTGTGTGTGTATCTTTCCAGGAACCATTTTCCATTATCGTTTGCTATGGCAAAAAAATGTATTTATATTGTTATTTAGTCAGCCAATTCCTGGCCCCATACATTACTTAATTAATGTCTCAGTTTAATTACTCAATCACTTTCAGTGATGCTAAATTGCACTTAGGTTTTTTCTTTTAATTTTGTGGTTCAAAATAGCTTGCCATTTATTATCCTACTTCAAGAAAGGAGACCTCCTTAATGGAAGCAGGTATATACACATCATGGCTGGATTTACATAGCACATTCTGTCCTAATATGATGTATATGTTTATGACTTTGAGCACAAAGCTATTTTGGTTTCTAGTATAGTGTAGTGTTTGAACCCAGACATTGCAGCCTATTCCTCAAATCACAACTGACAGACAAAGCCTATATAGTCTGTTTCCTTTTATAGACTTTCAATAAGTACTCAGGTTCAAACCAAATTTACATTCAGTTTTGGATGCGTTCACCTAAATAAATTTTGGATGTGTTGACCCTAGTTTTACTTCTCCATGCATGCATGCTCAAATACCTAATTACTAGTAAACATTCAAACTAGCAGACAGTCTATGACAGATTAATAGAATATTCAAAATCCCAAAGTCTGCCCCTCTGATCTTGTTCACAATTAACACTCTTGAAAAGTGGCCTTTGACAAGATGGGCAGCAAATAAATTTAATAAATAAATAGCCTCTAGAAATTTACAGGTATTTACACAAGCTGCAGCATATTCAGTTCTGCAAATGGCAAGAGCAAATTGTGTGCTTTCCAAAGAAGTGAGACATAGTAGTTAGCAAAATACACCACTCTGAAATCAAATTTCTTATTCGCAAATAAATAAGGAATATTTATTTAGGAATGCCATTATACTGTTCATTAAAGTTGTTGGAACTTTTTTTTTTACTTCTAGACAAAACTTCCTCCAACAAGTAAAATCACTACAGTATGTATATTAACTAAACTCTAGATAGTGACATTCCAAGTCTTTGCCTTTTAAAGGTCACAACATAAATCCTTCAGCCTATTTCTAAAATAATGATTTGCAGCCACAATAATTGGCACAGAGTGACCATAACCTCCCCCCCTTTTATATATTCAGGTGTGCAATTCAGAAATGTTCAAGGGGTGAGATTTATTGATTTCAAATATAGACCCACTGCCTACTATGCTGTGCATCCCATATGGTGTATGAAATTAATAAATACATTTTAAAATCAATTAAAATGCAATAAGACACAAATACAGACAGTGCAACAATAAGCGAAACAATGGTCATACTGCCAAAACTAACAGCCAGATCGGGCTGGCTTGTTAAAATAATAACACTGCTATTTATTATGAATAAACTGATAGAAAAATACTGAACAGCTGCTCTATCTAATAGTCTTACCATCATCTTTTTCCTTACGCTTTTCATCTGTCATCAAATGACTCTTTTGACTTTCTTATCTGTCAGAGCACCAGTCTGTTTTTCCACTCGGCTGTTATCTCTTATTCTTCTAACATATCCCTCCCTTCAAAATACTGTCACTTTCCATAGTTCTGAATCTCAAAGGTAAAAGATGCTTGCAGATTCTTGAAGCAAGGCAAGAGACAAACATTAGGATTTATGATCAGAACTAGCTACAGTTATTTCATATTTGGTACTGATTTTGACTTGTGATTAAAAAAAAAGTACAGGCTATGATATCACATGCTTCAGCATACCGAGGATACAGTATCTATCTCACTTGGAATGAACTTCTTACTTCTATATGAATTCTCATGACGTATTTTAGTGGACTTGCAAGAACCCATTTTCTCCTAGTTCTTAGTGTTTCTTATTACAAACACCAATGGAGAGTTTATAAGGATATTCCCACTGTCACTAGTTGTGGGAAGACAAAGCTCAAGTATATTTTTCCAGCCAAGTTTCACTTCCCTTCTTGACCCCTTCCATCATAAAGAGCCTCTCAGCCACTGCTGGTTTATCCAACCTGAACTTTTCTGGCTCCTGACTTTCTTTGCCAAGGCTGCCTGGCTCACTCTTGGCATTCTCATTGTCTCTGAGCACCTTCAGCTTCTCTGTACGTCTTTCTTTTTCTTGTTCTCTCTTACTTAAAATAGATGCTAACTCACACTTAGGTTATGCTCTTCAAAATCTAGAATCAATATTCAACTGAGTGTATTTCCTGCTGAGACTTCTGGAAGGGCAAACACTGAGCTAATAGTTTGGGTCTTCTCTCATAGGATATAAAGTTTAAATAATCAACCATATGATTGCAGTTGTTCTTTGCTGGCATTTTCTAATGTGCTGATAAATAACACTGCAAATGGTCTCAGTCTTTAACAAATGAGTGTTTCATAACATTAGATCCCACTATTGTGCATCAACCTAGGACATTCCAGGGGTTGTCTAGAATATCCTAGATCAGGGGTATCAAACTGGATTTCTTTGAGGGCCAGATCAACACTGTAGTTCTCCTCCATGGACCAGCCAGTTGGGGGGGGGGGAGACAGAATGGACGCCTCCTGCAGCACCCTGCCAGCCAAAATGGGGCACAGGGAAGCCATACGAGGCCCCCACACCCCATTTTCTGCCTGGATGTCCTTCTACAACAACCTGCCAGACAAAACAGGGTGGGGGTGGCCTCATGCAGCCCCACCATGCCCGTTTTGGCTGCCAGAGGCTGAGGAGGGAAGGCAGGATTGATGCCTCCTGCAGCACCCTGCCAGCCAAAATGGGGCGTGGGGGGCCATGTGCACCCCTGTGCCTCGTTTTCAGCCTTGATGGCCTCCTGCAATACTTTGCCAGCCTGTCTCTTGCAACACCTCCTGCAACATTTTGCCCCCCACATCCCGTTTTGGCCAGCAAAGTGTTGTAGGAAGCCATGTAGGTTGAAAATCGGGAGCGGGGGGCATGCATGCCCCCCCGCCCCCGTTTGGCCGGCAGGGTGCGGCAG
>JANHFL010003784.1:59434-71697 GCA_032468155.1 Oxyrhabdium leporinum | reverse complement strand
AATAATGGATGGAAACTGAACAAGGAGAGATTTAACCTGGAAATAAGGAGAAATTTTCTGATGGTGAGAACAATCAATCAGTGGAACAGCTTGCCTTCGGACATTGTGGAAGCTTCATTACTTTAGACTTTTAAGAAGAGATTGGACTGCTGTCTGCCAGAAATGGTGTAGGGTTTCCTGCTTCGACAGGTGGTTGGACTAGATGACCTACAAGGTCCCTTCCAACTCTGTTAATCTAAATCAACTGAGCAAGGAAGTACTGCAGAGCCAGGCCCTTCACACCCACATCCAGCCCGTCAGAATTTGCTGTGCCAGGGCAGGATTCAGGAATGAGACCCTGTCCCACCCATCCCAATGTTTACCACCGGTTTGCCCAAACTGGCCCAAGCCACCTAAATCCCACAACTGCTTTTGATTTTTTATTTTCTCTTTGAGCTAACTGGCTGGGAGCTTTTCCAACATTGCACCTGCTTATCTTTAGCTGGGCACCTTTAACTTTGGCTATTTTCCCAGATTTCACTTCTTACTGAGAACTGAACTTTATCTTTCAGTTGGCTACCAGCAGGTGTTTGAGGTGGAAATAAGCTAATTGGTCATTTCAGGGTATTCATGCCCCTGAATTTTGGGATAAGTATTTTCTTGCTTTCCGTATCATCTTGTTTCTGGTTTTGCAGGTTGCTTCTGCATCACTGCCACCAATGAATTGGATCTGAGCACTGGATTTGGAAGGAAACTGGTTTTCTCCATCCTAAGCAGCTTCAGATTTGGCTCCTTTCTTTCCTCTAACCTTATTCCTTCCCTTGCAGGTCCATTTGTCACCACTCGGCTTGGGATTCACCCTAGAAGCCTTCCTGGATCTGACTCTCTTTTCTGTCATCATTCCTTCATTCCCAACAATTATTGGATGCTCCCAGCAACTTGTTGTTGAGTGAGACTGCTGACATTGGTTGAACTTTCCTCTTGTCCTTGGTAAGCTTCCAACAGGCCCCAACTGAATTTCCTCTCCCACTGGAGCCTTCCAGCAACCAGGATGGAAGGCTGTATCTCAGTCCCCTGTGCCTGTTCCTTTTCTTCCTCAAACCTTCTCCACTGCTGTCAACTTTGCAGAGCCATTCCTTTTAGTTAACTCGACTCAGCAGCAGCCTATTTTCCCTGATCCCTGACAACCAGAGTCCACGCTGTGTACTATAAATCAGTCCTGTTTGGCTAAGGCTGCTTCCAGAAATAAATCCTCAGAATTTCAACAGTTCAGCTCCCTGGATTCCTCCTGCCTAGATCCCTCACTGATAAACACTGGTTAACCAGTAGACCTTTACCCTGGCCTGGAACTGCCATCTGCCAATTTCCTGCCCTTTGGCTTCTTCAGTTGCTTCTCCTGAAACTTTGGAACTGTAAAATATATCAGAATCTTCAGAAGCCTTCTCTCTGCCTTCCAACACAGCTGCCTATAGCAATTTTCTTTCTTTGTTCCACTAGCCCCACCATCTATTTTAAAATAGCCAGCCAGCCTGTCTTGTAAACCCTTCTACCCGTCTGCACATATTTCCTGAATGATACAGAAGGTGTGCAGAATGTATGAGAGGCGCAGCCCAAGAGATTTCAGCCACTCAGTTCTTTCTTACATAGCGTTTATAAAAGAGGTGAATCCTTGATAAGTCTGCAAGATTTTGAGATCCAGTATCAGCTAGGAGAAGGCTGACATACAGACAAACAAAAACAAAAAACCAACCTCGAAAAATGACAAACAGGGGAGATAGTGTGAAAATAATGTTCATGGTTTCATTTCCCTTGATTTTTTTCAAAGGATTTTTCTATTATGATCCTCACTCATATACAACTGGCCCAGGATATAGTTATCGGCAAAGCAGCTACTTCAGGAAAAGAAAAGGTTAACAAACAAATATTAGGCAAAATAATTTGCTTTATTTTAGAAAAATAAGAAAGCTAATGTTGTTAACTTCTTTATAAGATCAGTGAAGTTGGATTCTGCAGCCTTTTTCGTCTGGAAAGGAAATCTTGCTGAATGACAAAGTATCTGCTTTTCTCTGAAACATTTTATGATCGTCAGCGATTACCTACTTGACATTTGCAAACGTATTCAGAAAAAATGGACTCTTGGAAAAATACGTTCTTGATGAATTAGGCCAGATTTTTCACTCTGGTTTCCTGGTTACTTATTTCTTCAACATCAAAGCACAAAAAAATTGGTGAACATCTACTCCTCTACAAAACTTCTCCTGATCAGTTCCTAGCCAGTAAGCAAGCTACACTGGCTTACCTCCAGGAAAAGCTGGATGTAGTCTAGTGACTTGGCTTCTCATTCTGATGAAAAATATTGAGTGAGTGAAGCTTTTTTTTTTAATGCTATTTAAAACAATTGGTTCAAGCTCTAGTATACTGTATATCAACTTGGAGTCATGGTCATTATTCAATTGACATCTATAACAGGTTTTGAATGCCAAAAGCAGAATTACCCAACAGCCTTTCAGAACACAAGCCCCTTCATTGCATCACCCTGAGAGCAGGCCAAACTTCAACCAAAAATAGCTCAGACAAACACCTAGAATTTGTACTTTGCCTATAGAGCCAGCTATGACCCCTACATAACCCCTACATGGCCCCATGGGAGTCTGACAACAACCAATAGAATACATGTTTTTACACAGGAACAGGAGGTCAAGTGCAAATCCCAAGAGAAGGTATAAAAAAACCCCACTCTCAACTCCATTTTGTTAGCTGTCCAGAACTACAAACCCATGCGTTTCTGCTTCATCAATAAATGGGCCCTCTTTCCAATCAGCCTCCATTTTGTCTCCAGTGCCTTTGTCCTGGCTTGGAACTGGACCTGGATATTTCTTTCATCAATGGAGAAACAAATTAAATTCACTGAATATTTTATTGTCTTTAGCTATGTAAAGGTTGCATTTCAACATGTGCACTTATGTTGATCCCTTTTCTCTCAGTGATTTCAAATAAATTAAGAAATATGTGATTAAATCTCATTATCTCATAGGAGCAATAGCTAGAGATGGGGACAGAACAAGACTAAGAGGGATGGCTGGGATATTAGAGCTTGTGGCTGATGGGCAACAGAAACTGGGGCATATAGACAAGCACCTGTGATTCTCTGATTGTGCACCTACAATCAATAATCAGTTCAGCCTGGTAGTGGCACTTCTGCTTAAGTAAAGGAACATCTGTTTCCCATATTTGTGGAATTTCTTATTTCAATTATAACTTTTGTTGTACTTGATTTTGTAATCTATTTTACATGTAAAGACTGTTTAATATTTTTTGGAAGATTACAAAATACACATAGCAACCAAGCACAGGTGGGATCAGAAATTCATGAAATGAAATGGTCATGAAATAAAACTGTGACCGTGCTTATGATTTTACTTCAGCTTTCCTCTTCTTTACAGGCCTGCAGAGGCTGGAAATGTAAGGACATGTAGCAAAGTTTCTTTGTTTGTTATATGTCATGTTTCTAAACTGCCCATTTCCCTTAAAGAGGGTCTTGGTATGGTGTACAATATAGTAATATAATGTTAGCTTTTCATCACCTTTCTAATTGCAAACAGTCACTAAATGAACCATTCTGTAAGTGAAGCCTACGTGTATGTCAATATATACAGATAGCGATACCCTGGTGGAAATGACTGCATTCAAGGATGAAGTTAATCATGATGCTCTTTGGAAAAGAGTGTCCTCCTTTATATCTGGAAAGAAGCAAATATATGTTTTCTGTAGCTACCTATTGCTCTACCTGCACAGTTCTCATGAATCCACCAGCTCCAGAGGGAATTATATATGTTAGGAAATGAGATGAAAAGGCAGAGTCTTGAGCCAGATTCAAGAGGGGACTCAGCCTAGAATCATTACATGTGCACAAATTCTTCAAGTCCAGCCTCCCTTGAATTTCATTGACTCTTATGTGGCACCAGTTTAATTGACTATTAGATTCTCATGTACAGGCTTGAGCAATAAATCTTCTTAAACTGGAACTTAACATATGGCCCTGATTCTTTGCATTTGGCATGATATGCCTCAAAGTGACAAGAGGAAGCTATGGGAATTGTTAGGTTAGCCCAGAATGCTTCCTTGCTGGTTGCTAATTTTAAACCAAATGAAAACAGAGAGAAGACACATGTTTTGAACCAATTCATAAAATTCTAGCATATCTTTGTTTTCTGCTTAGATTGCCTATTACAAAAGTCTAGTAAAATTCCCCCTGTTCTTGTTCCATCTACAACAATTTAAAACTGGTTATTTCTCTCTGCAGCAGATGGCCAATTCCTTTAAAATCTGAAATGTCTATTATATAGTAAGAAAATTGAAAATCTATAAGGTTTTTCCCCTTTCATTTTTTTTTAAATCTGAAGTTTGTTCTGTTTCTATGTAAGTTCGAGGGGGTTTAAGTATATAAGAATTTTTGTGCACCTTTCCCAATGTAGTAAGCTATTTCACTGCTATACATTTTTGGGTTCCCCTTTCTTGCTGTACTTATATACTGTCTGAAAAACTGCTTGTGAATTGTGAATTGTGAAGGATAATGTAGATTCAGTTTATACAGAGAAAATATATTACGTTCTAATTAAAATGCATTCCACCAGAATCTGATATCAGAAAACAGGAGCTATTTCTTTATTAAAAATATCTCACTATCCAACCAACTCTGGATGGTTCACAATACTAAAACAGCCATGTATCCATATCCATATCCATACACACAGAAAGAGAGAGAGAGACACACACACACAAATTCAATCAAACTGCAAATGAATATTATATGAGTTGTTAGATAACTATCCAGATTCTCTGGGCTTCTTGACTGGCAGTTCAGGAAATAATCTGAGAAATAATCTGAATTGTCATTGGACAGTGTTGTATTTGGGCTAGCCAAGGTGTGATGATGCATCTATCTCAGTGCAATAAGTTCATCTGGCTTTAGATCTTGAGGATCTATCCATTGTTTGGACATCTTAGATACTTTCAGGATGGATACCAAAAATGAGATAAGCTTCAGGAGTGCCATATGGGTAGCTGTTTTTGCATTTTCCTAGTCAATATAAGGTTTAAATGAGAATGTCTTCACCAATGAAGGCAAATTTCAGTTGAAATTCCTGTGCATCTGTAACTAGCATTTTTATATAGTAAATCAAGCTTTTATGGCACAGAGGACAAGGGATGCAGTTCCTTGTTTAAAGTAAGGCCTCTGTGTCAGTGAGATGAATTACACTTCGGATATTTCTCTGAGTTGGACTATAATTTTTCTCTTTCTCTGTTTCCTCCAGAGCCCTCACCAGCAGCCATCTAAATAATTCCCCTTCATTCTCAGCATTTATGTTTCTTAAATATTTGTAGACTAGGTCTCATCCCTCCAGTTGCTTTGCCGAGTGATACATTATTAACTCTTAAATCAATCCTTCTAGCCCACTAATTATGTGCCTGCTCTTTGCTGATCTCCCCTTCCATTTGTCAATATGTGTCTGCTGGGACTGAACCCAAAATTCCAAATGCAAATTTACTATTGGAGCTTGTTATATTCCATGGTGTAAAGCTGGCATCAGCAAAAAAATAAATAAATGTTATCCTATCACATTGTTAGTTCTTCTATCACATTTGGTGTCAGATTACAATTCTTCCTTCTAGCTGTGTCAAAACAGGAGTTGTATGTCCTTAGCTGCAATTATTTATGTGCTCTGCCTCTGTTTTAGAAGCTGGTTTTTTTTTCTTTTGGAGAGGAAAAAAAAGCCTGCTTATCTGAATCGTGAGAATATAGATTACCTTGATTATTTTCCCAGCTATGAGAGCTCCAAGACAATTGCCCAATGGATTAATGAGTGTAGTGTTCTCCATCAAGGACTTAACTAATGGCATCTCCTGGAAGTTGCTCATGGATCTATAAACTTCATAGCTTACAACCATATATTCTCTTGAATCTCAGCAGCTATTCCCACAATCGGATCAATAAATTAGGCAGTCAGATACATACGTCACCTAAAAAAATGGATTTAAACCTGATGGAGTGACAGAATTCAAAGCAAACTTGAAACTGAATTTGAAAAGATAAATAGAATAAATATAAGAAACACATATATGAAAAACAGAAAAAGATATGTATTTCAAAATAATTTGTTATTATTTCATTATTGCAGGGAAATCTGGAGAACTGAGGACAGCTTTCGGCACACATGACTTTTGAGAAATCCTGCTCGCCTTTAGTTCAGGGAGTTTCATTATTTAGACTAATTCCCTTCACAACAAAATTTAAATAAAATTGCATTGAGTGCAACACATATTTAGAAATGCATGAAACCCCAATTAAGAAGCAATAGCTGCAACATTAAGAATAGAGATCCTGCTGAACTTGAGCATGTGCGGGGAGGGGGGGGAAGAAAGGGAAAAAATGTTTAAAATTTGCTGTAGCCTCAGTGTTTCCATTCCATTTCCTATTTACAGGCTGCTGACTATAAAGAAGCTGAGAGTTTTAACAAATTGGATTGGGTGCTGCCTTTTAATGGATACATTATCATTGTGAAGGAGAGAACCAACCTAGAACTAAGGACAAATTTCCTGAAAGTTAGAACGATTAGTCAATAGAACAACTTGCCTCCAGAAGTTGTGTGTGCTCCAACACTGGAAATTTTAAAGAAGAGATTGGACAACCATTTGTCTGAAATGGTTCAGGGTTTCCTGCTTGAGCAGAAGGAAGGTTGGACTAGAAGACCTTCAAGATCCCTTCCAACTCTGTTATTCTGTTAGACTTCCGCTTTGCATAGCCACTGGAAATATATACTGGCTTGCTCTGTGCATGTAATACAGTTTCCATGTTGCGTACTGAATTCTCACAACACAGAAAGTGTTTCGCTCATTTTTATGTCTATGTTGTATGATTTCAACAAATGTGGTTAGGTCATGATTCAATGTGTCCCATAGTCTTAGGAAATTGGATTGAATAAACCATGGCTTAATGTCGTGTGAACACAGTCACTCAGAATATGGGATAGACATCTATGAGATAAGGCATGCTAAACCTGCTTAATAGGCATCTGTTGGGGAAGCTATGATGTATGGGAATTTGCAAATACAACGTTTAAGAGAGAGGGTTAATTAAAAGAGAAGGTGACAAAAAACCACTCCTCTTCCTCTTCCTTTCAAGAAGATAATGGCACACAAGGACCAAAGGATCCCACTAACTAGAAATCAGCAGGCAAGGACTGATAGCAATGATCCCTAAATGCTTCCCTGCATTTTACAAGACTATCAGCTATGATGGTATCACAGACTTTTAATTGCCTCTAGACTCTAATTGGCATCCATACTAATCTGCATTCAGTATCTTAATATGTTTGGCAGAATACCTCTCCTTGCCCTGCCCCATTACAGAAATCCTGCAGGCTGAAGAGAGTTTAGAAGCTACATATTTTATTTAGAGAAATAAACTCAATTACATAAAAGCAGTTTTTTGCTGATGGCTATTCAGCAGCACGGTTAGATTTCATAAGCTGAACGAGTGGAATAAGAAGTCCGTGAAGGCCTACTCTGAATGGCTCTTCTGAATGAAACCACAGTCAAGGCCAAATTGCACAGAACACGAAACGAGTGCTTAACCTGGCTGCTTGCAGTTTGGAAGAACGGCCATGGCAAAGCCTGACCCAAAAGGATCTGAAGTTTTTGCTATGCAGTAAATGCTTTCTTTTTTCTTTTTTCTGTTTTGCTCTTTGCTTTGCCATTGAAAGTCTCATGGCTTATATTGCAAACGGCATCTTAGCAGCCAACCACTGCCAAGATGACAATTATTTTTTGCCAGAACCACAAATTAGTTTTCTTCATAAGGTAGCCAGCCAGCCAGTTCTGTGAGGGGCTGTACAAGGACTCTCTAGATAAACAAAGATACCAGGTGTACCTCCAGCTTCCATTTGCAGTGTGCCCATTTTTTTCCTAAATCAGAAAAGGTGCTGCTATCACTGCCTGGAGCAGTGTAATATAACATATGCTCTAGTGAATACATAATAGAGTACATAATAATAAAGCCTGTAATATAAGGAGTTTATTTATTTATTTAGCATGTAACATACAATGTCAGGGAAATCTACAAATGCCAAACACTATGCAATCCTGACAACTTAAATTGAGTACAGATGCGGGGGGGGGGGTGACGGGAATCAAAATAGGACAAGGAGATATGGAGCAAAATAGAGGTAGAGTAAGAAAAAATACACATTTCAGAAATTAGCTCACAGTTCTTGTGCAAGAAGAGTCAGAAAGATTGAGTTCAGAGAGGCTATGTGCCAATTTTAAGTGCAATGTGAGTGACAAAAATATATATGCTAGCATCAGCTCTGTTACCCTAAGAGCTGACTATTCTTCCTCATGGATAAAGCTGGCTAGTAGGGTTGACTTTACAATTTTAACACTGGACAAGTGAAGGAGAATGATCAATGTCCTTTCCTGGCTTCATTTTCCTTCCATCAGGCATTACCTGCCACTGGGCAAAATAACTACACCTTGCTTTCTTTTCCTCAATATGAAGTGGGACAGGGCAGGATGAGATGAATGTAGATGAATGTTTTGCATGTCAATATTAGACATCTGTGAGGTTGCTCAACTGTCAGTTCAGAGGTGTAGAGAAGGAGTTGTGAGAGATTTAGGGTGCTCCTTTCTCTTTCCTTAGTCAGATGAATAGAAATGGAGAAGGGGCTGGGCTAATGTGGGAGGGAATAACATTACAAGCCAAGATGACAATGGAAATAATTCTGCATGGCCACTCTGAGCTGTCTACCTTCAGTGCTGTGGAAGCAGCTCTTGAAATCACTGTCCAGATTTCAAGTTTTGGCAATGATGCTTTCGTGTGTTCTATCCAGAGTGTACCCGTGGCCCCTGATTGGTGGATTCCTCTATTTCTTTATGCCTTTCATCCGTGCAGAGATATCAAACACAAATTATATTACCTTTGGTGGGTAGATCCTTGGCATGTGGTTTCCATTTACGTGAACAACAACATTCAGCAAGTTATACAAAGTTATGGTTGGAAGGGGCATTAGGCATCCTTTAGTCTAATCTATGGCTCAGTGCAAGAACTGCTTGTTCAGAACCGAGCATTTTACCAGTCAACCCTTGGCTCAATGGGAAAGCAAAACCCATCACTGTTGCAAAATTCTTGCTCTCAACTGATTCAGAAAGGGAAATTGGCAAATGCTTGTCTCTGTGACATTTTCTTCCAGCACCTGACTTTCTAAGCCCTAATAAAGAGCTTCAATAAACAAAAAATGTCAGTGGGCTCTAGTTCAGAAGAACTGGGGAGTACACCCTTACCAGGAGAGAAGGGAAAGGTTGTTATTCTTCCTTTTCTTTTACAGTTCTTAGAGTTTGGGGTTTGCCTGCTTCCTTGCTATACTCATCTGCATAAATACATTCAGATTAATACACACTTACAGACACAGGGGTCCTTAGTGCTTTCTGAGCTTGGCTATTTTCTTACAGATGTTTCATTACCCAAACTAGGTATCATCAGTGCTAGTGGTACAGTGGTTCCTTCTCAACCCCACCCTTTCTCCTTCTTGCAGCCTTTCTTTCCCCACTCCCACACAATCCCTGCTTCGTATCCCTCAACCACTTTCATGCTGTGGGTAATTTTGGTGGTCTGGTTTAAACAGAAAACAAAACAAAGTCCCACTGTTTCCCCAGTTTACCAAAGGACTGGATAAAAAGAAAACAAATTGAAGTTTTGCTGGTCTATCAACCATGACAAGATAGCCATAGAGGGCAGTGACCAGTCACCAGAGGGGGAAGATCACCACAGCACACAGTTCTTAATAGAGTGCACTGCCTGCAGTGAAATGAAAGGCAACAGACAGATTCTACAAAACCACTTGATCCCAGGAAGAGGTTGGAAAAAGCTACTTTTGACAAGGAGCAAGGGGAAAAATGTGTGAAGGTCACCTTGTGGCATGTTAGAGATAGACTGAGGACAATATGATGCATTTATGTCCCTCAGATTCAATAAGGACAAACATGTTGGGTGGCTAAGCCCAGGGGCCATCCAGCAACTAGAAAGGGGGAAAAGTTATATGCCAACAATATCCTAAACAAGCTGACAGGAGGTGGGCAAAGCCTTCATCTGCAACATCAGTCACATGGTTGATGACATGTGCTAGAACATATTTATGACAACAATTGGAAAAGAGGAAACTTTAAAATTGCCTTTAGTTCTTCTAGGTTTAAAGTATCTGTTGTGGTAGAGAGAGCACACAAGGAAGAGAGAGGTGCATAAAGTGATTGCTTGTCCTATACTTTATAGTCACATAATATTCTTTACAGGGATAGCAAAGGAAAAAAGGACATTTTTCTTCTTTTCATTCAGCTCCTAGTAGCAACATTATATGATCACATAGCATCACTTTTTCAGGAACAAAAAGCTTTTGCTTTCTGAGAATATAAACTAAATAAATACAGTAGTAAAAAAAGAGTTGGACTACCTGTGCAACCTTACATTTACTGAGAATCGCCTCCCCACTCATCTCTAGAGACAGTGCAAGGTGGGCACAGAAAAGATAAAATATGAATTATAAAAATGTTTAAAACTTGTTGGAGTTAAGCCAAGCATATCATATAGTCAAGAATTATTAAGTGCCAAGTTCAACTTATAAAACGAATAATTCTGGGTATAGAAGGTGCTACTAACATTTCAGGAATGGTAATTCTTGGAACATGCCATATACAATAGACTAGTTCACATGACATGGTTAACAAGGTCATGTGGAAGGTATCGGAGAGAGTTAAGTATGTCGTGCCAACTGCTTATTGGAGGATTGATTGCTCCTTTTTGTACCATATCTGAATGTTTTAGCTTCTCTTAATATAAGGTCTTAATATTCTAGTTTGGAAGGATCTAATAAATCAGAACAGATCTTCAGTAGCTTGGGTAGAATATACTGTAACTTTTAATCTTTTTTGATGATTTATATTGTGCTGACTGCCACAGATATTTATAGATTTCAACAATGATTTATAGTGTTTAAAACAATACAATCAGTCACTTGAAACCAATTAATGAAATATTAAAAATTGAGGCTTGTAAATTTCCTGTTTATTCACTTCATCTTTTCTTTAGTGAGCACCTCTTTCCTGTCTACATCATTAGAAGCGATAAAGTCTTTCTTAAACCTCAACTATGGGCTTGATCTTTTTTGCAGGGTTCCAGCCAGAGGTGGTATTCAACTGGTTCAAACCGGTTCTACAGAACCGGTATCTCCAGTGAGCCATTGGCCCCGCTCACACACACCCTGCCCTTTCCTGACCTATATCACCTCAGCTGATTCGCATGGCACAGCGGATTGCCGAGCATCAGCTGTATTACTCGCCAGAAGTAACATAGAAGGTAAGTTTCTAAGCTGGTTTTTTAATGCTGTGAAGCGCACACTCACCAAACCAGTTATAAAACCGGTTGCAACCCACCACTGGTTCAAGCAGCTTTTTCGCAATCCCACAGTTGCACAAATCCCTGCTCGGGTTTACAGAACATGAAATGGAGTGTTTAATATGCTAGGGATCCTAGGCAGTGAAAAAGTCTCCTCCGCTTTGCAAACACGCATTTAATAGGGCCCTGGGGCCTCCTGTTTGCTTGTGTTCTGTGACAAAGTTTTCCCTTCTTCACACCCTGAGCGCCCACGCAGACCAAGCAAACCAAGCAAACAGCAGCTGCTTAAGTGCATTGTCTTGTGCATTGGCAAGTCAAATTCAAGTGAAAACAGGAGGTCTTGCATTGAACAAGAAATGATTAACTGTAGGCTCAGCTTAGTAGCAGGGAAAGGGTTAATTACATTTTCATGTTTTTAAAATAATCATTAAAAAAAAGCAACACCTCCTGGTTGTCATAAAGTGTCAAATTGTTAATAAAGGGATTGTTAAATTAAACACACAAACAATTATGTACGAATATCCCCCCAACAATCTGTTGTCTGATACATCTTTTGCATGAGGATCTGTGCTTTCATAGTTCTTTTTTCAAATAGTTTTAGGGCCTTTAGGCTTATGGAAGGGAGCAATGTATCAATGCAGTGGTGGAATCTAAAAATTTTCACTAACGATTCTGTGGGCATGGCTTGGTGGGTGTGGCTTGGTGATCATGTGACTGGGTGGGCGTGGCTCACAAAGTTACACAACCAAACTCACAAAATTACAAAACTCACAAAAATACACAACCCCTACCCCATCAAGGTATGAAATTTAGCAACATAAAATCTCACAGCCACACATTT
>JANHFL010003784.1:28752-50065 GCA_032468155.1 Oxyrhabdium leporinum | reverse complement strand
TGGTGAGCTCCATGGTGCCTAAGCAGGGGCCAGGTCACCACCCTGCCTGTCCCCGGAGCTTGCCTGCCTCCGGCTGCCGCTGTGGGGGAGGAGGGGGGAGAATTGTAAAGGGACAGGCTGCGGCCTGTCACTACTTTGCCAGTGCAAGAAGCCTCCAGCTGCTGTTTCCAACTCCATTCCGGGGGGCAAAGAGGTGATGGCCGGAGGCCCTTCGCTCCAGCAAAAAGCGGCGCCAGAAGCCTCCAGCCGTCACTACTTTGCCGGTACTAGAAGCCGCCAGCCGCCGTTCCCGACTCCATTCTGGGAGGCAAAGAGGTGATGGCCGGAGGCCCTTCGCTCCGGCAAAAAGCGGCGCCAGAAGCCTCCAGCCGTCACTACTTGCCGGCGCTAGAAGCCGCCAGCCGTCGTTCCCGACTCCGTTCTGGGAGGTAAAGAGGTGATGGCCGGAGGCCCTTCACTCCAGCAAAAAGCGGCTTCTCTAAAGCTAACTAATTTTTTACTTGGTGAGGAGGTATAGAAGTAAGCTTCCATGTCCTATTTCAAAATAAGACTCTTGGCTTTCAGGAGTTAGGAAGTATTTCTCCAACACACCAAAGAGCTGCTTTTCCCTTCACAGGAGTGGGTATCAACTTTCATGGAGCTTCATAGAAGTGCTTCATGCTGCTGGATTTCTTTGGATCCTACTGAGGCTGAAATGTACATGAGAGAGAGAGAGAGAGAAAGAGACAGAAAAAAAACTTTTGTCAAACCCAAGCACTTCACTTTGCAGGTGGACGATAGTACAGATAAAAATTATCATGGCAAACTGGGAGAAAGATGCATCTTTTGGAGGTGACACTGATACCCCCAGATTTTAGACGTTTTTCCCTTTGAATCTTGGAGAACATTTTCCAGCAGTTTTGGACACAGGGATTGGGTGGTAGAGGGAGAAGATTCACCTCATTACATCCTTTTTTGATTCCAGTACACACATTTTCTGGCTCAAGCCTCAAAGAAAGACATTTAAGAAGGACCTGCTATAATTGATCAAGTGGTTTAAAGTAGCGATGGGAAGTTTGTACCTTCAGATTTGCAAGATTGATGTCAGCCTTCCCAGGTAAATCAGACCGAAAAGATGACTAGATGAGCTAATTCTACTTTATTGCGAAGCTACATTAGCAGAATCTTAATTCAGGGCAAACTAGCAAGGTCAAGATGTTCAAGAGATGTTGAAAAACATTCCAAATGATCCGCATGTTTATGCAGGAAAAGCTTGGAATGGCACCGCTGTGTTGGGGGATTGTTTCTGCCTTATTCTTAGGCAAAAAATGGCATATCATTTTCAAAGGATAGTTGTTGCCATGTCAAGAGACAAGTTAAACTATTTGTCTTGAACTTGGCATTGTCTGCTCTGAGGACAATGGACCTAGAGTAAGGGTGCACATGATTTCAATCCGACCTCCAACTGAACCAAAAACTAGAACAACTTGAATCCTTACAAGTGCCATTGTTAACCTGCACATGCCCATTATCACATCCTCCCCCTTCTCTAAACAAGACAGACTGAAAGAGTGTTTCCTGGAAAGTCTCAAATATTATCTTTTAGCTTAAGGTCAAATAGTTGAAACAGAGCTCGTGTGCAGTTAATTACTGAGAAACAAACTCAATTCCTTGGCTCTGGAAATGTTGGTCTGTAACTTGACCTTGCTGGTTTGCCCTGATTTCAGTTACTGGTTTTCCAGACTCTGTTGATGACATTCACTGAATTTGATCCTGAACTGATTGCCCTGAGCTTGCTCTTTCATGACTTTGCTAATTCTACCATTGATTTCAAACCCAAGCAAGACAGATGTTTATTTGAAGAGTTATTAGAGGACAGTTGTTGACCTGAAAATGTCTTCAAAGGGTCTCCAGTTTTAGTTTAAATTAAGGAATCAGAAGTGATGGGCTTTGGTGTTTGCCTATTTTTGGTATCTGGATAGAAATTGAGCAAGCACTTGGATCAGCTGGTTGTAGACCTTTTTGACTAGGACCCTATATTTATTGTTGTATTATAAGTACTCTTCATATTGTCTATATCGGGTGTCAAACTCAAGGCCTGTGAGCTGAATCCGGCCCACAGGGTGCTTAGATCTAGCCTGCGAGGCCACCCTGGAAACAGTGAAGGACCAGTTTGTGGTGCCTCTGCTAGTGAAAACGGAGTTTGGGAGAGGTGTGTGCGGCCTCCCCAAGCTCCATTTTTGCTGGCAGAGGGCTGCAGGAGGCTGTCGCAGCCGAAAATGGGGCCCGTGTGTGTGCCCCCCTCCCAAGCTCTGTTTTTGTTGGCAGAGGGCTAGCAAAACAAACTAAAAGCAAAACCAAAAAAAAGGAGAAATGTTTCCCCTTTTGCATTTGAGCATCCTAGAAGGGGCAGGAAAGGAGAAAGGGTTGGAGGAAAGACAAAAAAAAAGAAGGAAAGATAAGAAGAGAGCAAGGAAGGAAAAAGAAGGAAAGCAGGGAAAAAGAAGAAGAAAGGAGAATGACATCAAACACAACCCTGATGCTGCCCTCAATGAAATCAAGTTTGACACCCAGGTCTCTATTGTCCTACACAAATCTGTTTTCCATCTTTTGTCGTTTCTTGCTGTTTTGTTTTGGTAGTATATACCTGATTTTTCTAGGCAGATTGGATGCAGATATATTAAGTATAACTCATTAAAGAAAATGGGAACAATTAATTATAAATTGAAAATAGGAAATAACCCCTTGCACATACTAAGAATAAACCAGTTGGGCTTGTTTTCTCCAGAAATCAAGATGTATATGTACTTGGCAAGGACAAAAAGCAAAATGAACAAATAAAAGCAAGGAACTCAATTGAAATTGCCCTTTTAGTTGTCACACACCTTCTCTATAATTTTTAAAGAATGAAAATGGGAACAGACTTTAATGTTGTTTGTTTATATGTATTAGATGTTACATTGTAGGATCAATGTGGAACATTATCTCTTTTGTTGACTGCAGTTTTACAGTCCTGATTTGTTTGCTTTGCTTCTTCCTTCCTACTTTCCTACTACATTTTGGAGGTTGTTCCCTGTTGCTCCCCCACCCACTCCCCAGCCCAGCTTGTTATGCCAATGTTTCTCCTTAGAATATCTCTCAACGCTTGGCAGCACATTTCAACCACTCACCACTTAGATTACTTTTTTCTTTTTCTTTTTTTTGAGGCAAAAGAAGACAAGTGCCCTGCTAATTTTCTGCCTAGATCCTGAATATGCCTCAAACCCGTTTGAAACTGAAGTATTTATTTATTTAGTAGTTTTCTATTCCACCACAGTCATTCCACCACTATTCCATCACAGATTTTGGTGGTTCACGACCATTGAAAAGAAGCAATAAAACATCCACAACAAACAAATAAAAGTAATTAATCAATTCATACCTCTGAGGTTTCTGTATTTCTTCTCTTTTTTTTTAACAATGTAGAGAAAGTTATTAGAATGGGAGTAGATTGAAACTTTTTGAGGAAAGAAGGCTGTTCCAAAGTATGATGTACCCATAGAGAAAGTGCACCTACTCCACCCCCTTACTCCATGAAAGCAGAGAATCAGGAGCAAGAAATTATAGTTGACTGATGCTCTTCAAAGTAATAGAGAGAAACCGCAGCCGAGAACACCAGCTGTAACACAGATTCTGGCCAGTTCAATCTTCCTGGGTCAACAAGATATTGTGAGATAAACCACGTGTACTCCAGACAGTGGTTCTTCGTGACTGCAGAAATAGAAAAGGTTTTGCAGTCGACTCAGAAGTAAAACTGCCAGGATTCCTCGGAATCCTTCTATGCTCATAACTGTGGTGGAGCTGACAGGAACATTAAGCACTGTCTTTTCTTAATAACTTTGGGAAGTAATTAATCTGCAGATAAAGAGACATTCCCTCTGTGGCAAAGGTAAGATTTCTTGTGGTGAGTTAAATCTTCTTTCAAGATAACAAAAAGAAAGAAAGAACAGAAAGGGAGACTTTGATTTAAAGATTCAAGACTCCTTTGCAAAAAGATTAATAAAAAGATCCAAGAAAGTTTTAAAATGGATAAAGGAAATGTCTTTCCTATTTTTTATTTTTATCATCTTTACTTTTGATAAAAGAGGTTTGGTGTAAATTTGCACTAAACCAGTTAAAGAAACCAGTCCTGCATGGAAATGCTTGCTGTTTATTCTTTAAAGAGTGTATTTAATTGGCAGACTCTACATAATAAAAGATAAGGTAAAGAAAAAGACTGTGAGGTTTAGTTGCCATGGAGATGTGCTGTGTGTTGTAGCTAAAGCTACAGAGAGCTATTAAAATGAAAGGGTCAAAACAAAAAGATAGTAAGGGGAAAAAAGGAGAGAGTTTTCTTGTTGGAAACACCTTCATTTCTGGATTACTATCATAAAAATGGCTAGTAGAAAAATGACAAGAGATGGCAGGAGGGGATCATTAGAGCAACCTACAGGAAAAAATAATTACCACAAGACATACTTTGAAATCATTTGAACAGATGGGAAATAAAATAGATGCTTTTGAAAAAAACAATGGATGAACGGTTTATAAAGTTGAGAAAGGAGATGAAAGAAGACGTTAAAAAGATGGAAAGTTCTATAAAGCAAATATCTGGAGACTTAAAGAGATGGGTAAATTGACTTCCTTGATTAGAGAAAAGATAATATCTATATTTGTGAGTGACTGGAAACCCCTTATAGATTTTTTTTGCATGAAACAGAAAAAATGCTCTTTGATGGTTAGAAAAAAAGATAATAGAAAAAACATTTTTGGTAATAATAGAATCAGAAATAATTTTGCAATCATACTTAAATTCACTGCAAAGAAAATTGTGATCTGTTTATTTTTTATTTTTTATTTCCACACTTTTTCCTCTCTTTTTCTTTCTTTATTCTGTATTAGTTTGTGTTAAAACTTTTAAACCCTTCTAAAGCTTTTTATATTTATATCAAAAAAGAGGTTTTCTGTAGATGTTTGTATCAGGGGACTCACATTGCACTTAGAAAGAAACCCTGTAAGTACTTTCATGTCGAGCCACATAGGATTTTGAGTACACTCAAAGTTAATGGGAAGGCAGGGCAGAGGTCAAAACACAGCTATTATGCACCCATGTCAGTGACAACCTACAAACAGCTGGGCTGCTGTAGTCTGGATCAACTGAAACATCTAAGAAGTTTTCTGAAGCAGTTCCTCTGAATATCACCTGCAGTAATCCCAGTGACAGATGGTAAGGCATGAATTATTGTCTCAAGAGACTGTGGCTCCAGATATGTCTGCAGCTGGCACAACAGTTGGTCATCTAGCAATAGCTGTGAGTGCCCGGGATCCCCAAGTGATGGACCCTGCTTCATCAGGGACTTTGCTACTCCATCAAGAGACAAGACTGGATTCAAATTCAATGGTGTTCTATAAAATCTTAGCAGTAATATAACAGAATAACAGAGTTAGAAGGGACCTTGTAGGTCATCTAGTCTGAAACCCGCTCCCACCCAAGCAGCAGACCCTACACCATTTCTGACAAATGACACTCCAGTCTCTTCTTGAAAGCCTCCAGTGATGACGCTCCCACAACTTCCGAAGGCAAGCTGTTCCATTGGTCAATTGTTCTCACTGTCAGAAAATTTCTCCTTGTTTCTAGGTGGAATCTCTGCTTGATGAGTTTCCATCCATTATTGCTTGTCTGGTCTTCGAGTGCTTTGGTCCCTCCTCTCTGTGGCAGCCCCTCAAGTATTGGAACGCTGCAATCATGTCTCCCCTGGTCTTTCTCTTCTCTTCACTAGACTAGCCAGGCCCATTTCCTGTAACCGTTCTTCATATGTTTTAGCCTTGAGTTCCCTAATCATCTTTGTTGCTCTAGTATGTTCATTACTACCACACAATAGGACTTCCAATTCATTTTTTTAAGTTTTATTTGTTTTATTAATATAATATATAAAAATTCCTTTTCAATCAAACAGTGTGTTGTCTGGGTACAATTATTTTTAGGCAATCATAAGGTGTTTACAATAGCATGCATCACAATAACATTAATACTGTAGTATCAATATTTTGTTTGTCCATTTTAACAAATTTCCATTTTAACACTTATCCTTTTATGTGCTTTTCTTTCTAACTTCTGTTTTTATTGTCTAGCCATCGATAAAATAAGTCCCATGTCAAAAAGTATTTAGTTTATCCTTTGTCCTTAATAGTAAGTGTTAGTCTATCCATTTCTGCACATTCTAATATTTTCTTAATTACCTTCTCATCTGTCGGGATCTCATCACACTTCCATTGTTGAGCATGTACAATTCTAGCTACAGTTAGTACATATATGGATTTCCAATTCATTTTTAATGAAGTCAAACCCATAACTCTTTCAGTCTAATTTAAATCTCAACTGTAAATACGTAAACCAATGGCAGACATGTCCCTCTGATTCTAGCTCTTCCTTAGGCTTCAGGATAGCATCACCAAGATTAAATTGCTATTATTTTACCATCATTGTCTCCATCAAGAGACAAGACTGGAGATATTAAGGAATCCTGACAAGCAAACAGTAGTTTTATCTTACTAGATTTAGCTTCATCATGAATGGTGTTTTTCATTCTATTGGTCCATTTTTCTTTTAATTTAAGCAACTTAAAACTACAGAGCTGGTACTGAAGATGCTGGTTTGGATATAAACCAGAGGATAAAAGGCCGTTAGTTGTTCAGCAATTGAAGGACTCTCCAACTTCAGTTCTGGGAGGTTCTTTCAATGTCTGCCTGATCACTTGGGACATTCTTAGTTGTTTTCAATATTTCTTTTCTGAAACCAAAGAGGTATGTATACAAAGATCGACTTCATCTTTTTGTGTATCTTTTTTTTTATGAAACAGAGTAATTTATTCACTACTGTTGTTGCTGTTACACCTCTGAACAGGCCCAGTCTTCACTAAATCCTTTTTGTCCTTTTTGCCACACTTGATAAGGTTTCCACTTAAAATTTGTTGTGCTTTTGCAAAACTAGCTATTTCCCTTGAGCCTGCAGATACCAATCCCTTAGGACAGAGTTTCTCAAAACTATAGGTTACCACACAGCTGGGGGATTGCAAGCAACAGAAAAAGGGAAGGGGGGACAGGGTTTAAGATGAACAGATTTTTGATGGCAAATTAGGAATGCTGTGAAGCCTTACTGGAAGCTGGAAAAGCCAAGTGGACACTAAAGCTCACTCTGAATTTTGGGAGATAGCTAAACCCATGTACCCATCTGTCCTGTTAGCTGGTGACTTGTGACATGCTGTGCAGTAGTATATCCACGGGCATCCAGAGAAGCTTCCTGCTTTCATCAAAATGGCTAATGCACGATTGTGCCGACACACCACAAGTTCTGCCCCTGTAGGGCTTGCGTCACAACAGTGTGGCACTGCTTTCATCGTTCTGCCCCCCCCCCCATTGACCTCTCCTGTGGAGGCCACTGATTTATAGTCCATCTTTGAAGGAACTCTAGAAGCATGCGTATTTATGAAGTTCGGTATTTTTATTCTGTAGTTTTAAATTTCTGGCTTCTTAAAGTGGAAGGAAAAAAATTGGATGGTTAAAGAGAGCTCATGGGGATACTAGCAATACTGCTGATAAAAGTCAAGCAAGTGTCATGAATATTTCATTTCCTTTAGAGTAAATGCTATATTTCTTGCCCAACGGTAACCCCAAAGAAAGCATTAGCTTTACTCAGAGAGGTGGGGGTCAGCCGAACTTGCTAATTATTTTAGGGAATTGTAATGTCTAAAAGTTGGGAAACCCTTGACCTACAGGTAGATGGTGCTTTCTTCCATTTCAGAGGTGAGCAATCCCCTGCAGGGCAAGAACTGCCCTTAATGTTCTTGGAGAGCTGAGGGCTGTACGGTGTTATCGCACAAATAAAACAGAGCTGAGTTGGGTGCAGCAGGGTCCGTTGACCGTGATATGCCTATTTGTGGACTTACACTGTTACCTTTCATCTACTTTGCCCCTAGAGATGATACAAAAGTTGGGCTTCAATTTTCATTCAGAAGGAACTGTGAAGGCTTAACAACAAAACAACAACAGCAACAACAACAACAAAGATGGGGATATCCACCTTTGTTTCAGATAGCCTGGATTTCAACAAAAAATACTTGCTCCAAGTTGGAGAAAGTGGCTTATATTGGAGGGGGGGGTTGGTGAGTTCATAATTAAGACTCTTCTCTTGGCAGTTGCAGCATTTCACATAATATTTTTTTTTTACATATCCAGATTTAAAAAGTTTTATGCCCATGGGATCTATTGGTACAATGTGAGTTTTACTGCTTTGAAATACTGGTAAGAGATCACATAGATTAAGTTATTCTTAATATCTGACCCCATATTTATAGCCTGAAGCGATAATAGTCCAGGACCTGACGTAGATTTGTATTGCCTCATGTACTGTGCATAAGGAGCCTTCATAACATTTTCTTCATTGTTTTGCAACATTCAAATTGCAACCTATTTTCTTCAGCCCCAAATAGAGTAGGCCATGTCAATAGCTACTAGCCTCCAGCCATCAGAGTCCATTAAACAAGCAATTTCAGCTACCAACATATTTGAGATAATTAAGAAAAGGTTCTTCTATATATCCAATCAGGAGGCATGCTATATTCTGTGGATGGAAAGCAGAGAAAGCAGCAGCTGTAACAACAGCTGTAGTAGCTTGTATTTTTGCTGCAATGTGATGAGTAACCAGCTCCCATAGATTGAAAGGTCAAAGATCTGCTTCTGGCCAGTCTCTCTTTGCACTGAGTACCTTAGTGTAAGGACTGAAATTGGCAAGATAGTAATCAGTAATTCTCAGCCAAACAGACCTTTTATGTCAGCAGGGAGTTGATCTCTCCAAATTTCAAGCCCAGGAAATAAATGACAAAAGGCCCACTGGTCCAAACAGTTGGGAGAAAAACACCTAGGAATGTCTGGAACTGAATACATGCATATTTGGGTGTAGCTGTAGGCGTAGACATGCATTAAATATAGATATAGGTCTGTAATTCCCATAATTCTTCAGTAAACAGATATTCTATATATCTATGACATGCAAAAATCAAATTAACTAGCTGTGGTCCATCTGTAAAGCTTCTGCTGATGTTGAATATGAAATTGAGTTCTTGGAGAGCTGATAACCTGTTCCAGTGCTTGGTGAATCTGATAGCAAGATCGGTCTATTCCTACTATGTAAGCTTTCTCCTTCTGCACCATAGGAGGAGAGACCACACTCCAATGTCAGAACCAAATACTGGCTAGAAATCCTCTTGCAGCCCCACTACTGATGTTGAACTGGTCCAGAAGAGCTGAAGGGAGGGAATTTCTCTGACTTCTATGTGTTCTCTGAAGAACACAGAAATTCCCCGTTTTGGAAATCCCTAGGCAGGAAGGAAGATAAGGGAGATATGAAGGGGATTGACTTCAGATGACTTCTGGAGGAGGCATGGCAAACTGAAGATGGCTCTGGAAGACAAAGCTGATGACCACAGCAAAGACTAAGAAGTAGATTGGTTCCTTAGAACCTGTCTGGATGATGGGATGACTAAATTAGCTTCTTATAGAAAAAGCAATATGTACATTTATGGTTGACTGAAAACCCATTATAGACTTTTTGAATAAAATGGAAAAAATGCACATGATTTGTGGTTTCAATTATTAGGGGGAAAACCTGGATAATAGAAAAGAACAAACTTTCTTTTGTAATCAATGAGATAAATTTGTAACTGTACTTATTTTGTTGCAAAGAGAATCGGAAGCTGATGCTTTCTATTTTCTTTTTTTCTTTCTGTGCTTTTTCTTTTTCTTTTCTGCTTTTGTTTTTTGTTAATTTGTGTTAGTTTTCATGCTCTTCCTAACACTTTCAACAAAATTTCATTTACAGAAAAGTTAAGGACAGGGGATCACCCATATGTGTTTTGACTGGCTACTCTTCATGAGGAAACCACAGGACAGTGGTTTTCTACAGGTGTGAGTGCCAGGAAATGACAGGATTAGGCACCTTGCTCACAAAGGATCACTTTCTAATCATTTTCAGAAATTGCTCATCAACTACTTTTGAGCTATTGGGGACCTTGGGAACAATGTTTTGGAAAAAGCTGGGCGAGTCTGCCTTCAGTCCTACATGGAAGAAACTTTTAATCATAACCTTAAAGAATTCAAAGAATCTGAAATAAACAGCAAAAAGCTAAATAAGGCTTTGATTGTAGAAAATTACAAAAGGGTCCAAATAAAATTGGAATGCTGAAACTTAACACTAAGATGTGGGAATTAATTATAAAAAAACAAAAGATTTCTCAATAAAAATAGATTCTGTTTTGGTTTTCACAAGAGATAACAAAGATAAGCAAATTCATGATTTCAAAAACTGGACACTAGAAGGGATTAAGGTTTTTAAGTAGAAGAATGATTTACAAGCCTGTTGCCAAAAAGTTATAATAATAGGAATACTGAAGGAGACGTTTAGAAGAATGGATTTTTTTAAAAAAAGTAGCCACAGTATCAACAAAATCAATAAGTATGTCTGCTTCTATGGGTAGACTACATCCAAAAGATGTTATTGAAGAAATGACAGATGTAAAATTTATCTGACAAGATATAGATTGGGAACTTGGAGACTGACAGCTATGCCAAAGAGGAGAAGAGAACCAACCTTGTCCTGCTCACTCCATAAAATCCCCTTGGGATGCCTCTAGATTTTGTTTTGCTTAGAGCAACTACTGCTAAGTTACAGGTTTTAGTTCTTCCAAACTGCAGTTGATTCTAACTGGTTTGGTAGAACTTCCAGAACGCACTGGTTTATTCCAGATTTGAAACAAAACACGCTATCCATTTGCTGTACGCCCTTGGCTGTGTACTTCTCCTCATAAATTCTTCCAGCTCATCCCTTGGCTTCCAGAATGAAAGATGTCTAACAAAGCGGGAGGACTGGAATTGGGGGTGGGGGGAGGACTTCTGGCCTCCTTTATCTTCTCTTCCTGCTGTGGTCTAGCTTGCCGCTCACCCGGATAACCACAGGAAACATCTGGCCTTTATTGCCGCATAGGCTCCTAATCAACAACAAGCCTTGTCAAATAAGATTAATTAAGGTGTACCATTTGTCGGAAATGTTTACACATTTATTCTTTAGAAAAAGAAGTGTCAGCATTTAAGTGAAGGGAGGAAGAATTGGAGACAAGAAATAGAGTGTGAGTTTGAGCTGCACTTAAGGAGCAGACTCTATAACCCACAACAGGAAAGGAGCGGGGGGGGGGGGATGTCAATTGCTGGATTTTCATCAACAATCTGAGTGCCAATTCCTATTTCACTGAATCACCCTCAAGTGGCTTTGCAGAAATGGCTGTCATTTATGGAAAAGCAACACAGGGAAAAGTATGTTTACAATTTGTTATGCATGATGAAATTATTTTGTCAGTTCCAGGCAAGGTAAATCTAGTCTGTGTCAAGAAAAAATCCAAGCTATAGTTTATTAATTAATAATAACTTATTATTTATTAATTTATTCCATATTGGTTAATCTTGTAGCTGTGGTTGGAAGGTGTGGAGAAAAAAAGAGTTTAAAACGGGAAATACTGTATGTTTTGTAGCTGTAGTAAATATACCAACGCTTGTAACAGAATCTTAAAGTCGAGAAAGGATGCTTCCATGATGCCACTGTTTCACTCCCCAGTATCTCAAATGTAATTTGAAGACAGTCTTCTATCACCTTTATTTTTTATGATCTTGACACCCTAAGTAGAAGAAGCAAGGAACACCATTCAATCATTGTCCTGCTCAAGTTGCCTCAAGCTTTGGAGTAATGAAATTCCCTCCACACACCCGTTCCACACTTGTACACACTCCAGGCAATGTCATGCTCTGCATCATTTGTCTGATTGTTTATTTTAAAAAAATCCAAGGATGTCCTGTGAATGGGAGCTGAAAGGCCATCAGGCTACCTTTCCCCTTGGGAGACAGCTGAGCCCAGGAATTCGGGTAAAGTAAAACTTTGTGCAGATGGGGAAATGAACACCAGCTCTACAGAGCTGCAGTGTCTCACAGCAAGGACTAGTATTAAGGTGACTGTAGCCATATCAGAAGTAAATCAGCCTAGATGCCGAACACAATTGATGAGGTAAGATCACATAGATTTAGAGGTGATTCCAGAATGGTGCAAATTCTGTGTGAACGTGCTGACAATTTAAGGAGCATAGTACCAGACTGTGGCCTTCACAAAAGAGATGTCTGTGATTTGTGGAAGACGCTGTGTTTTTTCTGCATCTACTTAGAATTCTTTTGCCCTTCTTCCTTACTTTATAAATCATGCTCAATTAGCCTTTAAGATTTTCCTAATCCTTTTCTTATATGCAACCAAGGCTATTTTGCTTGACTGGATGTGCACTACTAGGCTCTGGGCCATCCACATGAGAACGGTATAGTCAGGGAAGCCACAGAATACTGTACCTTTATATAATGATGACTCTGAAGTAAGAGGTACAGGTAGTTTCAGGCACAGAATGGTTGGAGGCAAATTTAATGAGATCAGAATTTAACACAGGAAAGTTGAGGCATATCTAACAGAAAGGGCTAACTCTATTTTTGGGTGGAAGGGAGGTAGGAGGGAGAGAGACAAAATATTCAAATTGTTGATTCCTGGTGACTGCCTAGACCAATTCTTGAAGTTTTATTGGCAAGATTTTAGAACTGGTTTGCCTCTGTCGTCTTCCTAGGGCTGAGAGAGAGGGGACTGGCCCAAGGTCATCCAGTTGGTTTTGTGCCTACAATGAGGTTAGAACTCACGGTCTCTCAGTTTCTAGCCTTAAACACTACACAACACTGGTTCTCCTTTGCTTTTGTATTCTCCAATTTCCATATGTTAAAGCTGTTCATAATGTCAGATTGTCTTTGGAAGGCCATTTAGGCCCTTGGCGAGTTGTATTTGAGAGAAAAGGTGTAAACTGAGACCATTAAGTCATGAGGAGATTTGAGAGGCCAGAGCCCAAAAGTATGTCTCCCAACATCATCAGAAAAGCAAGGGAGTCATGGGTTTGGGTGCATTTCTGGAGGGGTGAAACCAAAACCCTCTGGCAAGCAACCACTTTTATTATTAGCTTTATCTCCCTCCCACACTCCAAACACACAAAACGTAGCCCCTGATCTTGGTTAATGTAATGTAGTATTATAATGAGGGACAGTTTTCCAGAGTTTGGGGGGATTATAAGAGTGAGAATGGAATCAGATTTCCTCCCAGAACTTTTCTGCTGCTACGTGCACCTTGATTATGGAAGAGGAAATAAAGGACAAAATTAGCACCACCCCATATTGGCCATTCTGACACTGGATTTCAGAAGCATAATCTCAGTGTGCTGTGGGACTAAAGCTAGGTGTCAGGGCTGCAGGTATCCTACATCTGGCTTAAGTGATGGAGAAAGGGCTGTATGGGCATAGCAGATTATGGTAGGAAAAATCAGCTACCTCACTGTAAGCAATTGAGTAGAAGCGTCCAGGACACCACAATGAGAATCAGGGATGGATTATTCCAACTTCTTGCAAAGAGAATCCCAGGACTCTCCTTAATTCAGCAGCAGTGGAAATAGGTCCTGACTCTCATGCCACTGAATTCATTTACAAGAATTCTGTAATACTTTTGGTGTACTGCACATAAAGAGCCTCAACAGTGAGATTTTAAAATTGTGTAGTAATCGGGGAGGTATCCTTCTCCATTAAACACAAATTTAGTGATTCAGATGTCAGTGTCACGAGCCAATCGAAAAGTGACTGGCAGGCGATGTTAACTTAATCTGGTATCACCTCCAGGCAAAGTAGAGAAAGAAATATACCCAAAAGGAATATATAACGTGATAAGATGATGGTGTTGTCTCAAGAGAGCAAGTAAAAGAGAATATTTAGAGGGGACCAGCAATATGTGGTCTTCCAGATGTTGAACTCCAACTCAGCAGTCCTAACCAAAATCAACATTGCTGAAGAATGACTGAAATTCTCCTTGTCATCCTTGAACACAGTGTGATCGAAGTGTACCCCAGTATATATCTACTCTATATATCTAGAGAAGGTGTAAGGACTTGCCTTGAAGGACAGGAAGAACCTCTAGGAAGGCAATAGATAAGTGGGGCTAGAGCCAAGAAAACTACTTCAGAAAATGTCTCAGACAAGCCCCTCCCTAGTGAAGGAGGGGGAGGCACATTCAGACTTGCAAGATGTTGTTACAGTAAAGTAGTTCTGATCTATACAGCATTGGTTTCTTAATTTGATCTACGTTGTAAGGCTGACAATGTCAGAGTGGAGAAAAAACTGGCTGCAGGGAAGAGACACGAAAGTTGTCATTTCTGAAGAATTTCAGAAATTAAGGTCAGCAGTGGCTGCCTTCTGCTTTATCTTTGTTTGAATTACTATGTACATATCCCGGATTGCTCATCTGTACATGACAATGTGAAAATGTGTGTCAAGGACAGGGAACAATGTCAAAACCATATCAGAGAAAGCAAATACTATATACAGATGCTAGGAGGAGCGGCCAAATGGATATATTAGGTGGTAGTGGGAGAAAGAAAAAAAACAAGAGACATATACTATAAGCTCTAAACTTGAATGCAGAGAAAGAATCTTGTAAAGTTGAATAAGGTAGAAAAAAGAAAATATTGTAAAGTTGAATAAGGTAGAAAAACTTTCCCTGTGAGAATAGGTTATATTGTTGGAGCTTCTTTACTTACTGAGAAAAGAAACAAAAACAAGGAGGATTTCATAAAGAGCGATTATATATATGGCCAGGTTAGGGTGGATAAAGATTTGTTTCTCTTTCTACGTTTCAGAAGCACTGGACCAGATATCATCTCCAACATAGAATACCATGGAGTTAAGAGTTCACTGCCATCAGATGTGATGAATATGCTTATTTAAAGAGCTTTCAGTGAGAGGTAGGTCCCTTTTTAGCAGTTGTAGGTTGTATTTGTATAATTTTTCACTGCTATGGCAAGCAGAACAATAGTACATTTTTGTAACACAGATGCAGAAATTCCCCTAGGATTGGGGCAGGCAGTTCCAACATGCCTATCCTACAACATATTTTGTTTTGTTTTGTTTTCCAAGATAAAGAGAATGGGAAATGACAATTTTGTCTATGACTTACTACAGTGTCCAATTTCAGTAACACAATTTCAGGTGATTTGGATCAGGTTCTTCATGTGTCCCATGGGGCTGCAGGTTGGAAGCAACAAATGGGGAAAAAAACACTTTTGTAGGATAATTTGTTCGCCCCGTTACCGTCTCCAGCATACCTGATGCACACCTTTAGAGGGTAGGAGAATCTTTCTGGAATAGCTTTGCATAGTGTGCAGAAACTGCAGGGGCTAATTAAATCCTATTGCACAAGCAGTGGCCCGCGTGGGTTGATGTCATATATAGCATAAATTTAAGGGCAATATGTTTTTTTCCAGAATCAAAGGCACCATACCTCTACATACCAATTGCTGGGAACTTGAGTCAAAAAAGGTACTGTTGTACCGAAGGACTACCTGTGGTCTTCATCATCTCAACAGCCATTGAGAGAACCAAATGCACCCAAAAGAGCCTTTGGTTTGCCCAGTCTATAAACTGTGATTATTATTTTTTTCTGGCTCCTTTTCAATTAATCAGCAATGCTTCAGTCAATCAAATGGTTTAGGTTGTGTGAAAATAAGGCAGTTTATCAGACTTCTGACTCAGTCACAAAGGAGAACATTCTTCCAATCCAGTGATCAATTACAGTCTGTCACTCTTTTTAAAAAAACAACACCAAATGCTTTGATTTCAATCTGATACTTCTGATCAGTCACTTAAGAGTTGACAATTTCATTATGCTGTTCAGCACTGAACAGCTCCTAAGCCACTCTTTTAAATATGCATAGCAATTGCTGATCTACCAAAAGCATTCTGTCCTCCTAGACTCATACAGTATTTCTACTGAGCTAGCACCCTCAGTTTCCCTTAAATCTATTGAGGAAGCCACCAAACGTCTATACAGAACTTTGTGTACAGACATTTACGATTATTCAGGCTTTTTATGTCTGGTTTTTGTTTGCCAGGCTTTCTTCTTTTAGTCAAGTTCACAGTGCTCCAGGAAGACCAAGTGGTTGGGGTTCCCTAAATCCTGATTTTTTTTCTCCATAGTTTCTGCATTATGCTAAATCTCCAGAGCATAACTAAAATTAAAATTAACTAAAAACTAAAATTAAATTAATTACAATAAAATGAGCATTTACCTAAAAGTGATGGAATCATCCTTGGTTCCATCACTTGCTGGGGTTATTTTCAAAGCATCAGGGACTAATTTTTGTTCATATTGTAAGAGGAAACTTATTTCAGCAAACACTTTCTCTTGCACATATTATGTTGAGGGTATCTACATACCGTAGTATAACTACACTTTCCCCCTTGTCTTTCTCCAGTCTTCATTTTAATGGCTGAATGCTTTTCTCCTCCACTTTGTATTGATAAATGGACTCAAGGCCTCAAAGTCAATGTATTTGACATAGTGTCATATCCAAGACACTGGAAACTATCTGGGCCCACAATTTACCTCTCCAAGATATGAAGAAGGTTTTCACTTTTCACTTTCGGTCATTTTAACCGAAGATGTCTGGAATTGAATTTGGCAACTTCGCTATGCCAAACAGATGCTCTGTCACTAGTTCCTATCTGATGGGGGAGATTTGGAATTTAAACTTTATATGATGGCCAGGAAAGAAAGTGAAGGGACATATACGCTGATGATGGCATTAGTATTCACCTCAGATTTGGTTACTTCTTCCAAGGTTTCACAAACTTATTGTTCTGGCAAACACAAATATATTAAGAAAAAAAAGAAGACAGTTTAATAATATAAGTATTTTGTTTCCACCAATTAATTTGTACATAAACAGGTTACTAATTAATACTGAGAAGCTGACTTGTCTAAATAGGGCTTTGATTTCTTTTCCACACTTCATTCCACATTGATTATATGTGCCTGGGCACTTTTTACTGCCACATGCAAAAAATGGTCTTCGCGTTTAAAATGAATTTGCACAGCTGACTTTTCCATAAAAGAACGAAAAAACCGTTTTATTACCCAGCTATCTTTTTTCACCATGAAAAAAAAATGCACAGGATAGGAATTTTAATCCCATTCCAAGTCTGGCAATGCCTTCTAAAGTGAATCAACTTCATTAAATGCATGGCACAAGATAGAAAAATAGAAAAGAGTGAGGCTCGGATATTATCCAGTGAGATACCATGACTTGCTGTATGAATCTCACTAATTTGGCAACAAAGGGGACTTTACTGCCTCATTGATTCCCATCAATTATGAATACAGCTCCTTAAGCATCTGTAGCTCATTTAAAGAAAAGTAGGAAATATTGAAACTAGAAACCTGTTTGTCTACAAATCTCTCTAATATAGATTTTAAATCCAGAGCCTTTTGGTAACCTCAGAATGTGCAGGCTTGTTGTAGAGCAGGGCTGTCAAACCCGCAGCCCAGATGGATCATGCGCTGGCCACGCCCACGCCTGGTTTAGCAAAGGGGGAAAAAGTCATGATATTTATTTTATTTTTTATTTATTTCATAATGATATGTCACGTGACGATGCTTTGATGACGCAAGTTTGACACCCCTATTCTAGAGGAATCTAACTGGGGAAGAAGCATTAAGATGAAAAAGTTCTGGATCTATGGATACTGAGGATTAACATGTATTGTAGGTGGCGAAGTTCGCCCTAGATCTGTGAGTGCTAATTCACATGCCAAATGGGGCTTCCACACATGTTGTCTATTTGGGAGCAGGAATCCAGCACCCAGAGATATGAAAATCTAAGAAAGGCCTTAAAGTTGTTAAGCATAAAGTTGTTAACAAGTGCTTTATGGGGTGACTTCCAAACTCTGTTACTAGCCTCTGAGGAAAGTAATTAAGATTTAGAATTAAATCTCACTTCTAACTTGGGAGGGAGATGGCAAGAGAGGAGCTATCATGCATTATTAAACATAATTTAACTCTATTTTGTCCCTCCCCCTTTTATATTTTTCTTTACTGGCAAGGCTTACACATCGTAGATCATGATGAGGCTTTAAAAAAAAACAAAAAAAGCTTTGCCTTAACAATTATATGTGATTCCAGGCTCTGTAGACTGTAATTTATATTCTGTAGTTTACCATGACCTTAGGCTACTGTGGCATGTTCAATAAACCCTATTTAAAACAAACAGTAAGTTAGCATGTGTGGATCCATACATACAGAGGGGGAGGGATGGAGAAAGGTGTGGCAGCACCTGTTCATATTACTAGCACTGTAGCACAAATTTCCTCAAGGTTAAACCTCACTATTGGCCTCCTCAGTTCTGGTAAAAGACTGTAGGAAAAGTAACCAATCATCTAAATTTGAGCATCCAGAAACAGAATATGGGGGAATATATAAACATTGCAATTCAAGCTATGAGGCTAGACGTTTCTGGGGGGGGGGAACTGGACTTTTCCGTAAAGTAACTTTGCCTTCCTCCCAATCTGATCTCACACTGGACCATCATGTGCCTCTCCGTTGTGTTCACAAGGGAGCCCTTAGCAACCATTCTCCCCGGTTCGCAATTCATTTTCTTGGCTCCATTGATTATCTGCAAAGAACAGAATGAAATTCATAAAACAAAAGAATGGAAGATTGCTTTCCCAAATAAATTCATTATAGTCTACGTCCCCTGAGATACGCAGCAGCTCCTTTTCTCAATACGCTCCCACTTCTGAGTGACTGTCAGTCCTGGGGTTATCTGAATATATTGAGGGACAATCGGAAGAACCTTTGACCAGTGCAGAAAACAACCTAGTGATTAGAAGGGCTGGAGAGCTGGGCCTCGGGAAGCCTCGGGAAGCTTGCTTGCTTTGGCCAAAATGCTTGATTCAATCTCAGATTTCTTGGTTCTGCTCTGCATTTAAGTTTCAAATGGAAGTAGGCTTAAGTGGTTAGAGGAAGAGAGAGGGACAGCCAGAAACTGAAGCAGACCCAAGTTGCAAAATCCCATCTCTTTATCTGGATACCAAAAAGCCATAATCAAATGAGAGACTTAATTACCTAAACGCTTGCTTGCTTGCTTGTGCATATTATTGAAAGACAAAGGCCCATTTGAGGCAAACGAGATTTGGATGACTGCACCCATGTAGTTTTCTTCATGGTGTTACAGAAATAAAGACCATTACCTTCTTCTGGAACATTGTTTGGCTTCCCGGTCCTGCCAACGGTCCAGGGATTCTATGTCAGGGGTCCCCAACCTCTGGTCCATGGAGGGCACCGGGCCGTGGCATGCCAGCAGCTGGGCCATGCAAACAAGCGAAGCCCCATCCACGGGATGCAGGCAGTACTCAAAACCACATCCTCCGGTCCGTAGAAAAAGAGTTTCTCCACGGAACCGGTCCCTGGTGCCCAAAAGATTGGGGGCTGTTCTAGATTCAAGAACAGATCAAGGCCAATCTTGCTTTCCAGAACTACCCAGCTTGGATTGGTGCTGACACCTGCAGAGATAGGAACACGGCTCCTATTAAGACCTGGATCTTAAGACAAGAGACTTAACTAAATGACGCTTAAATACAACTTCTAGGATCCCTATTGGTCCTGCTGACTGTGTTGCTCAAAATTTTGGTTCAGCAACATGCCATGGGCCATACAATCTTTATGAAAAGGCTTTTTGAAGCAGGCATTCTTCACATGAACACTTTTTAGGGGATGCGCTTTTCAGAGTGAGAAAATTTTTATTTGACCAGGTCTTTCCAACCTTTTATTTGAAATCCAAACCTATGACTCATCTCTTAGAACAGCATAAGTGGTTTGGTTTGGTTTCACTAGTCGAATATTTCTACACATTTTATAACCCATTATAATATTTCTTGTTAATAGTTGCATTTTATCCTTTGGCTGTTATTCCAAGCTGTCCAGAGTGCTGTTTGTTATTGGAAGGCATATAAATATTAATAGATGATAAATAAATAAATAATGAATACTAAATAAATAAATCATGGCATTTATTTGATTCTTAAATTGCACATCAGGCTCCAACAGCAACAGCTGTGACAGGTCATAAGCTAACCTTCCAGATTTGGTTAATTCTGCCAAAGCACCGTGAAGATGGGGTGAACATTTGATTGCCGCTCCTGGCTCTCAAGAGGGGGGGGGGGAAGGCAGCCAAAATTGGTGCACAGCTTTGTAACTTACAGTACAAAGGCTGCCCAACACAGCAGGCCCAGATGTTCTCCTCTCAATCCAGTCTGAACATATTTGTTGTCTACTTAATGGAGACAGCTGTTTTTACCAAACAAAAGAAGGAAATGCAAAATTGTAGTCCCGGTTTTCAATGCAAGTGCAAAAAAAAAAGGTGTTGTTGTTTACATTCTTTGTGCAATGCATGCCTTCAGCTCTGCACCAAGAAACCAAGGCACAGCCATGTGTTCCCACATGCATTTGTGCCTTTTTCAGATGCTGCTGTGCAAAGGAGGCAATGAGATTCTTCTTCTTCCCACCTACCTAAATGTTTCACTGGAACCTATTTGTGTATTTCTTCCACAGGCTCTGTGCTCTTGATCCCAATTCTGTCTCCAGCCCCTCGTTTCTTTACAGCTATTGGTTTCACTGGACCAAGACCAAGCCTATTGGTCTGTTCACATTAATGACAGCTCTGGTTGAGTAGCAGGGAAGAAGGTGCAGTTAATCAAGTGCTCTCAAGGCTCTTGAGCAGTGTTTGCCTTCCACTAAATTGCTGACTCTTGCTGCATACATCTTCTACAGCAAAGGACACAGTCGCCTCCTGGGGGGGGGGGGGAGCTCTCCTTCCCCCGGCAGTAAAACTGTCTTAGCCAGCTACCTGAAGCGACAAAACAGCATTTTTTTCACTACTAGACAGAGAATTCAACAGGGACTAGCTGCTCTGTTTTTAGAAGTCTGTTGGCACGTCAGGGGAGAGGAATCCTTTACAAGTGCTAGTACTACACAGCATATCAAGAAATGGGTTGCTGATCAAGGGCTGACTTTCATGTCTGAATAAAAAGATATTGGCATTACTAGCTTGGAAAAAAAAAAAAAGAGAGAGAGAGAATGCAGTCATAGAATGAAATCCCCTCATTGGCCCAATTCATATTGCTTCTTTGCTGGTTGCAAGCTGAATTTCTTCTTAGTGAAGGGTATTTTTGTGCTTATCTCTATTTTTGCTTTTCTGGGAAGATCAGCTCCTAAGATCCTAAGAGGCATTTTTCTGGATTTCATTTGCAACTGACTGTATGACTAGACCTCACTTAAAAGGTATTACTAGTGCTAGAGCAAACAATACCCTCCCCCTCT
>JANHFL010003784.1:12490-25390 GCA_032468155.1 Oxyrhabdium leporinum | reverse complement strand
TTTATGTGAACCGCCCCGAGTCCTCGGAATGGGGCGGTATATAAATTTAATAAATAATAATAATAATAATAACTTGGTACAGTTGTATTCCTAAAGACAGAAGGGGAGGATGAGATTTTCTGTCAATTAGTTTTTATAGATTTTAACTGAGGGTGGTATGAAATTTAAATGGAGGGAGGAGAAGAGCTAGTACTTTGATCCTCATGTTGCAAAGCTTGCTACTGGGATGTGATCTGTTTTAAGTGGTATATATGCAGGACTTTTCACGATTAAGAGGCTGGAGCAGAATTTTATTTTCTCAGTGCATCCGATATCAGGATGATTTTTCTCCCTTTGTTTTTCTGTGGAAGTCCATGGTTCAATCAGCTCTTGGAATTATATTTTATCTGGGTAATTTTATTGCTTGAATGACAAATATTTCTCTACAGAACCACACTTGCCTGGAGCAACCGATCCCCATTGCTACCTGCTCTCTACCCAAATGGCATAGACAAATATAACTATAGTACTGGATCATGGGAAAAAAAGCTAATTTTACAAAATGTCCTTTTTTTTCGTTCTTTTAAGAGCTGTTCTTTGGCCAAAATGCCACTATTTTATAGAGCATAACAAATCGTCCTTTATTTCAGAACATAAAAAAACCCCAAAAAGAACTAGTTGGATTGGAGAAAAAAAAATAATCCAGCCCTATTTCTAGTAGCTGCCAGCCAGATGGTAGTGGAAAATTTAAAAATCTAAAAACAGACATTAAAAACAATTCGCCTTTCTTCCAGCCCTGCCTTTCCAAATGAGGTGTGGTGGTATATTGCCACTGACCAAGGAGGCTTTGTTTAGCTATCAGGGCTCAGAGCTCAGGGTAGACGGCTCCTCCATGCCTCTGCCTCTGCCTCTGCCTCTTTTCAAAGCTGCCTAATTTAATGGTCATTAATTTTGTCGGGATTGGTTTTGTAAGTTAAAACGTGGCATTTTAATGAAAAACTTGCTGCCAGTTAAGCCAGTGGTCCATCTAATCAATTGGGTTTCATACAAATGAAGAAAGACTGTTTGGTGTAATGTTTAAGGCGCCAGCCTAGAAACCAGGAGACTGTGAGTTCTAGTGCCACCTTAAGCATGAAAGCCAGCTGGGAGATTTGGGGCCAGTCATAACTCTCTCAGCTCCGCTCCGCTCACAGGGTTGTTGTTGCTGCTGTTGTGGTGAAAATAGGAGGAGGAAGGAGTATTAGATAGGTTCACTGCCTTGAGTTACTTATAAAGTAATAAAGATGGGGTAAGAAAAATATAATAAATAAGTAAATAAAAATAGAAGTGGCCAAATCCGGGAACCGTCAGCTAAGCATATTCCTGGTAGTTTATTCTGAATCTCTTTTATGGGGGTGGAATCCAAAATTTAGAGCAGACTTCGTAGCCTGTCTTTGCTCCTTGCAGGCAGTATGGCTTGGATTTCTTGCTACCTGCTTCCCTAAAATAAAATAAAAAAAATGTTCTTTTCCACAACCGTAATTTGGGAAAAAGAGAAGAAAAAGGGGGTGGCATAGGCAGCTTGCGTGTAGGTATTTGTAGCAGTCCAACCCATGGCACTGTCTAATGTGGTTTTCTATGTGCAAAATATGCCATCTGCTAGCTAATACATCAAGGTTTTAAAAACTCTCATCGATAATAACTGTAGATGTGTTGATGGTGGGTGGTGGTACAGAAGTCTTAGGGTTTTCCTATTCTTGGTTCTCATGACAGAAGGAGCCTTGCACAAACCCAAGAATGGGATGTCTGAGGACCTTCAAAATTGATAGTGCTGCACTTCCACCTCACAAGATTAGCAATAAACTGTTCTCCTTTTCCCATTGTTCCACTACAGGGGAAAAAAAGGTTTTGCATATTTATGGAAAATAAACAATCTATGCATAACCCTGGTAGATTTACCTATCCCAGGAATCAAATTTACTGGTTTCTTGATGGAGAATATGTTTTTGATTTATTCTTTAATTTTGCCAGCCGAGCAACATTTAGAGGTTGGCCATAGGTTTCTCTGAAAATTAGAGAATTTTTCACATCCGAAAAATGTGCTAGCCAGATACTAATTCCTTTAAGTGCCAAGAAGCTAACTGGCTACTAGTTGACATTAGTCCCACAGCACTGGCCAGGTTTTCTCAGTCTGGGGCCATCCAAATAGAGCAGGATGACGTCTTCCAGCCTTCACCAGTCAGAGTTTAAATGCATTTTGAAATCATTAGATAGAAATGTCAATCAAGTAATACATGTTATGCAATTGAATGTTACAGAGCTCCTTGGAATGGTGGCATTCTACCCATCTCTGGACAGCTGGGAAAAGCCTCCAGTCCGCTCCCTATGCCCAGCAACCTGTTTATTTCCTTCAAAAATCTGCTTAAATGCCTGATACTTTTATTCATAACCCTTATTGATTCCTTTTGCAAACAGAAAGTAATTTAGACATGCAGAAATCAACATACCAAAGACACAATCAAAAGAGTTCTAGGGATCGTGCTAGCCTAAGTCATCCAAAAGAGAATAAAATGTTGTACTTGCAAATGTTACTGCCCAGTGGTTCTGGCCAAACACTTGGCAGTAACATTTGCAAATAGCTGTAGCATCCCAATCTGACCCCTTCCTCATATAAATAAATGATCTGTATGGGATTCATTGAAAATGTTCTACCAATTTTGTGTTATCAAAAGGAGCCAGTAAAAGAGAATATATGTAGGTCAGGGTTGAACTATGGAGTCCTTGGTAAACTCTTGAGTATGTATGTCTGCTTGCAGACCTTTCATTAACTGACTAGGTAACATCATCAGTGCTAGTAAGTTTGGGGTTTGCACACTGTTTATGTGGAGCAGCTTGCCCTGCCAGTGTGGTATGGTTTTCTCAAAAAGGACCGTAAGCTGCAGGCCATACTAGAAGCATTTATAGTCACCATTACACATTTGTATATGTTGGAGATTTAGGGACGGACATTATGCCAGGTTTCACCAGCGTACTTTACAATTCTAATTGATTCTAATAGCCTGTTTTGCTGAACAGGTGCAGACAAACTGGGCAGCATCCAAATTTTGCATTTGCAACCTGCACTGATTTGGCATATGCATATATATTGGGTGGCTGGTAC
Source organism: Oxyrhabdium leporinum (assembly GCA_032468155.1). NCBI lineage: Eukaryota > Metazoa > Chordata > Lepidosauria > Squamata > Cyclocoridae > Oxyrhabdium > Oxyrhabdium leporinum. The sequence goes on along the minus strand of JANHFL010003784.1, from coordinate 22,272 downwards.
TCGAAAACTATTATAGAACAATAGAAGGCCCTGAAGTGTCTTCTCGACCACTAGAAAGCTTCTTCGGGGCTTTCATTAAACCTTTGCAATTTTTCCAAGCATTGACCACACCGTTCTTTTCTAACCCTTATAGACAAGAAACTAGCTTTAAGTCAAAGTGAGATTCTGGGAATAAACGGTGTCTCAAGAATCACTAATTCAAGTGGCAGATTTTTACATTCCTACGTTAGCATTTTGATGGCTGTCCTAGTAGGAGAACAGAGAGCATTCCTGTAAGGTAGGTAAGCGAGCAGTGCAGCCTGGGGTCTGCCGCTGCCCTTTTGGCCTTCTGCAAGGGCATTAACCCCGGGCTCTGCCGGCTGACTTGGGGTCCTGATGGAAGCGCTTTGTGCTGGAGGTGGCTGGTGGACTCACAGGGAAGACACCATCATTATGCCATTCTTGCTTGTGGCCTTTCTGGTTTTAGACCTAATCTTGGTTAATTTTAATATTTATTATTTTAACTGTAAGCTGCCCAAAGTCTGATTGTAGAGTGAGATGGGCAGCAGCATATCAATTTAATAAATAAACAAACCGCAAAGTCCAAACTGTTGTGGCTGCACGTTGAGTTTGGAGACCTTAAAAAAGGAACTAGATGCCTTGAGCCTTGCGAAAGACACCCATTAAACACCCCCCCCTCCGATGCTTCATTGTATGCCTTACCACCACCACCACGTCTCATCTTGGCTTCTGCCACATTTGGAACGTGGCTTTTGACACTATTTAGTGCAGGCTTCAAGCCAGCTGAACTTCCAGCCCTCTGCTCTAATAAAAGATGTTCGCTTTTGGTCTGGGATATTCACGCTTTCCTTCTCGGGTCTCATTCAGAGCTCATGCTATCCTTGCAAAGGATGATCCTCATCTACCAAGCAGACTAATGAAGAAGCAGGCTGGTTGAAACATTAAAGCTGGCACATCCTGTGCCCCGGGGAGATAGGAAGTATTGGAACCACTTCTTCGATTCCCCAAAGAGACATGACTTGACTGCTGTTAATGAAGCGGACACGAGGTGTATTGGTATTAAACATCCACAGGCTGTGAAGGAGTAAATGCATACACAAGTGTGTGCAAGGCTATGCCTAAACATTTTGACTGTCTCTTTCCAGAATATAAACTCAGTACACTTACACCCTCACTGTTTCACATGCACTCCCTTCTTTATGACAAGAGTTGTCATAAAATCAAGGGAACAGCCGATATCTGCCTTTTTGGGGGGGGGGACGGGGGGGGCGGGTAGTGTGTAGCTGTCATGCAGGAGAACGACATCTTGGTTGCTAATGTAAAATGTGTTATGCTTTTGGAGAGTGGAAAAGCTGCCTCAGTGGCAAGTGGCTGTTTCTTTTTCTTTTTTAGGCGTAATTATATAATCTGAAAATGCCTGGGTAGTCTTGCAAGGAGTGAAGAACAGTTGCTTATCTTCACAGAAGAGTCTCAATGTTAGGTTTTAATTACACTGTGCTTTCACTGCTGGAGCTGAGAAGTCGCAGGTGTATCTCCAGCATACATCTGACCATCCCACCCTATCTTACAGATGCTTTGCCCGGGAGCATCAGAGACTCAGGTGTTTTCTCCGGGAACTGAACCAGCTCAACCGATAGGGAGACCCAAACATAACCCCTGTGACTATGCTCTGGATTTTTTTCTTAGGTACGAGATTCCGGACACCCAAATGGCTGATGAGAAACAGCTGGAGATCCTGCAGGAGAAGGCAAATTTCCGCAACTTCAAGCCCAAACCTTTTAACATGCGGGAGTTCTCGGACCGAGCTGGCCATGAAATCCAGGAAATGCTTCTCTCCTGCTTGTTCCGTGGGGAGCCATGTGGCCCCGCTGACTTTAAAGTGGTGAGTGCCTGGCTTCTTGTCTCTCTGAAGATGGTGAGGTAGGGAGTAAATGTTACGTTTAGGTCATGTTGGGTATCCATAGAGAGAAGAACCTATGTTGTGCACGGTGTTGGCATCATTGTGGAGAAAAGAGGAGGCAGTCTGCTGTATTGACTTGTTGTGACAATGCAGATAGGCTTATTTCTTTATTATTGCTTACATAAACTTATAGACTACTACAGCACACTGACCTGAAGTGTTTTACAAGAACAGGCAGACTAAAAAAAACATAGCAATTTTTTAAAAAGAAAACAAGCAAACAAACAAACCTCAGCCCACATTATATAAAAGCTGTGATCAGACAGAATAAAATGGAACAGAAAACCGAACAGAAAATAGAAGATCAACCCAAATTAACCCAACCCAGTGCCCAAATGCCTCTTGGAAAAAAAAAAGGCTGTCATAATAGTCTACTGAAAACCCCAACAATTTGGGTATGAAATGGACCTCAAGGGATTCCCCCAAAAGAGGCCTCTTGCTCGCTTTTGGGATGGGGTACCTAAGCATAAGTGACTTCACAAGGTGGGCATTTTACATAAGAGATGGATCTTAAGGTTAAGCAGGAGCTGTGCCTTTTAGAGCTCTATAGATTTATACTAGCTATTTCAATTTTGACCCAGAAACCTACTGGCAACCAGCGCAGTGACAATTGCACAGGTGTTATGCTGTAGAAATAACACACCTCCATCAGCAGCAGGACTCTTACAATCTGAATCATGTTCAAAAGCAACCTCAAATAGTGTGCATTACAGCAGTCTGATTGCAAGGCAACAAGAGCATGAGTCACTGTCAGAAGGACTTCCTCTTTGAAAAAGGTCTGCAACCGTTGAAGTTGTGCAAAAATTCCCATGGTCATGGTCCCCCTTTACTGTTCAAGCAGGAGTAATGAGAACTTTGACTTTCAGACTGCTCTTTTAAGGAGAGTGTGGTTCTTTTAGACCTGATGTAAGAACTTGGGGGAAGACTGTTTATCTAGAAACAGCACTTCCATCTTATTCTGATTCAGTTTGATTTTTGTTGTTGCTATTGTTCCATCTAGTTCCTCACAACTTTTAGGAACAAACCAAGAACTTCCACTCTTATCTCCAGTCTTGCCTGGGATAGCGATATATAATTGAATATAATCAGCACATAAAGGATAGCTCACGCCAACTGATGGGTTTATGTAGACATTAAACATCATCAGAGATAGAACTGAACTCTATGGCAGCCACATATCATAATATGTACAATGGAATCATAGTATCATAGGCCTGAAAGGGATCTTGGAGGTCTTCTAGTCCAACTCCCTGCTCAAGTTGACAGCAGGAGTCTTCTACCATCCCAGCCAAATGGTTCTCCAGTCTGTTTTTGAAAACTTCCACCGATGGAGACCCACAACCCCAGGAGACGAGCTATTCCATTTATTAATTGTTCTCACTGTTGGAATTTTTTTCCTTAATTCTAGGCTGTATCTCTTTTTGACAAACTTCCATCCGTTCTTGTTGTAGAGAACAAGAATAAGTCAATCACTTATTATTTGTGATAGCGTATTAGAGTATTAGAAGACAGTTATCATGTCCCCCCAGGCCTTCTCTTTGATAGGCTAGACATACTCAGGTTCCTCAACTGTTCATCATGCGAGATAGCCTCCAGACCCTTTGTCATCTTTCTTGCTCTTCTCTGCACACTTTCTAGGATCTCAACATCTTTTTGGTATCATGGTGACCAGACCTGGATACAATATTCCAAGTATGGTCTCACCAGTGCTGTGTAAAATTACTATTACTTCTCATTGTCTTGACACTATCCCTCTGTTGATGCAGCCTAGGATTATATTGGTATTTTTGGGGGCAGCTGCAATGGTGTCCACTAAGACACCTAAATCCCTCTCATACTTACTATTATTGAGCCATGCACCACCTGTTCTGCGCCTGTGCATTTGATTTTTCCTGCCTAAGTGCAGGACCTTATTTCTCTCACGACTGAACTGCATCTTGTTGGATAGGGCCCACTGCTCAAGTCTGTCAAGATCGTTCGGGATCTTGAGACTATCTTCAAAAAGTATTAGCTATGCCCTCCAGCTTGGTGTTTGCAAATTTGATGAGTTCAACTATTAAGTTCAACAAGCTCAACTATTCCACCCTTCCAACTACCAGTTGGAACTGCCCTCTTAGGAAGGATCAGGAGGATCACCATAAAATGATGCCCTCAGCCTCACAAACGGTGCAAAATACCACAGTCATTATTATTCAACGTCACCAAAATGCCCCATTGTACCAGACGTGCACTCCCTTCACGTGGCTCCTGATAACAGTCATTCACTGGAATGACCCATGCCAAAATCTGAGGTGAGGTATCTAGATAATTCATGTGACAACTGAAGCCACATTATCTTCTTCAACACACGCCCCCCCAACAAGAAGATTAGAAAATGGACAAAAGTTATTGAAAATTGCTGTTTGAGAGATCCTCTGCTAGGACGGATGCACCATTGCCTCCATCAAGGCAAATAGTTGTACCCCTTCCACTAAAGAGGCATTTTTCCTTCCCAAAATGAAGTTTCTGGGTCCAATGCACAATGATGGGTCTTAAGCTACCCCGTCCACTTCCTAGACTGTGAGTTCAAAAGAATCCAGGATGATTTCTCAAGATGTAACCTCACTAATCTTGCTGTACTGAAATCAAATGGCATCCAATATAAAGTGAATATGAGCAGTGTTATCAACAAGGACTTAAAAGCATATTGTAGCAGCCTGCAAGAAAAACTTCCCACCTGCTCCTCAGCAGAAGGTTGTGGATAAGCTTGTAGAAAGCACTGGACAAGAATTTGTTCTTAACACCTCCATGTTCAGTTGCATTCACTCTTCATTCCCATAATATTGGTCTGGGCATCTCTTTCGACCCTTCAGCTTCTGGAGATCCTTGATTACCCAAGAACCGGGATCAGCGACTATAGAGAAGCCACACGGGAGCAGTCTTTCCTATCTCTGAGATCCAGAGTTCAGAAAAGTGTGCAGCAGAACTTTCTGCCTGGTCCCTGAGGAAAATCTCCCAAGCATCTTTAGAAAACCCATAGGGTCCATTAGGCCATCCTAGTTGGTTCCACACCGTTGCAGAGATGGGACATAATATACATATCGACCACATAATAACCTGATCTGATTATCTTGTCTTCCAACATCCAAACACATCTCATCTGCTCTAAGGTCAACACCAGAACTAACATGTGACTGCCTGCATATGCCAGCCTAGAAGTCATCTGGGAGAAACTCATAGTTACCAAGGAGGATGTGCCATGCTGGTCCTGTCTAAATCTAAACTCAGGGCACAGAACGACACACACGCACACCCTGGTTTCTAATGGCTTTGGGACTCCAACGCCAACCTGGCAATGAGATCTAATTGTTCAGGCAGGGTTACTACTGGGTAACGGAATGATCAGTATGCACCAGCAGCCCTAGTTTCACTCTATGGCCCAACTTCAACTCTCGGGCATTCATACCTGGTTATCTATAAGTACCTGGTTATCTATAAAAGCATATCTAATCACAATTAAGGTGTCACAAAACATCATTCCCCCCCCCACCCCCAACCTTGGAGTTGGGGCTGCTGAGCCAAACAGAGAAGGGTAAATCTTGCCATGGTTATATCCATGTCCGTGTCCAACTTTGCTTTGTTTCAATGATGCCTGGCAGGCCTGCACACCCATCTACCACCATGAATGTGGATGAATGTGGTCATAGAAACGTGACATTCAACAGCAATAGCCTGAGGCCACCTTCCAGACCCAGAACGGAGGCAGATGGTTTAGAAGCAGGCACTTTCAACAAAATGAGTCTCCTTTCTCCTGGAAGGGCCAGACCATTGCATCCAGCCATACCCCCACCAATAACCCATCGCTGTAGCAATTTGTTGCTCAACATCAGCATCTTCTGAGATGTCACAGATCCCTCCCAAACCGTTTTCATATCCTACACTAAGCTACTCCCATACCACATAACTCAGTGGGGCAACACGCGTGCTATCCTGTTTAGAATCGTAATAAATGCAGGATGGGTTCCCTAATACCCAATGGTGTGCTCCTTAACATTTGCTTCCAATTTTGTGCCATCATGGGTTCACTGCAGGGTGACACCAGGACCATGTGGGACAGCCACCTTAATTCAGTGCTTTCTGTCTAAATTGATGACACCTAGTCTAGGTTTAATTAATATCACTTGACACACATAGTTAAATGATGAAATAATTGCCCACCGATTTAATCAACTTGAACGATTGCTTAAAAAACCTGCTGTGGAAAATATATACAGGAATCAAAGAGAACTATTTTGAATAACTAATATACTTTGAGAATCAAAGACAACATGTCCAAAATACGCCATGTTATACGACAATTCCTAAGAAGCAACAGTTGAAGACATTTTATATTCCGGAGATGAGTTTCCTAAAGGCACCTGAGTTTTGTATAATGAAGGAGTTGGGAGAGATAAAGCTTTAGACTGATCCAGTAGGACTTATCTTATGGCAACAACAGGGAACTTGGACAACAGGTACCTTAACATTTAGAGTGTTTTTGCATCCAGTACACAGTGTGCCTATGGTATATGCTGATGTCTGTCTGTCTCTATTAAATGGGATTAATGCAAGGTCCAAACGTATTGATTAGAAGGCTATGTGAATCCAGCATGTTATTATCTCTGATGGTGGAGATAGCAATTCCATGTTGTTGTTGTTGCCCTTCCCCTTCCTCTTCCTCTTCCCCCCCTCCTTCTCCTTCTCCTTCTCCGTCCCATATGTTTGCAAAGTGTGCTTTGCTTTGCACTGTGCTCAGCTACTTCTTCCAGCAAAGCTATCAGTGCATGTCACAACAAGAGGCCTTGTTTATCAGTTGGTTTGTGGCAAAGCCGGAGGTTGAATTGAGATTGAGAGGGAGTCACTGGCCTAAGATTGCCCAGCTGGCTTCCATGCTTAAGGGAGGACCAGACCCTGAATATCCCTGCTCCTAGTCAAGCGTCTTAACCACTATACCGTAATGTCTCCATTGTATAAAGAATCATAAAGATGTGTGGATGATTCAGAGCAGAGTTAACAAACAGTTGCTGAGGAAAAAAATTACCATTCTGTATCCTCAAAGGCAAAAATTTTAAAAACTGTTGGAAACCCGGATTTGCCTAGGTGTATGGCAATGAATGCTATGGCAACTGTGTGGACACAGTAAGGCATTGTGGCCCAAGCTGAACCATGCATGTCTGTGGCTTTGGAAAGATGCTCTTTTGGGGGGAAAGATGTTCAGCATTAAATAAATAACAGGCAGCGAAACTGTTATGGGGGAAAGTTGCTGTTTTCCAGCTTATACAATTTGTTGTCTCTTTGGAAAGAAGTCTCTGGTAGTAATAACTAAATACAGGTATTGATATGGAGTGGAAGATATTAGATATGTTTATTAACACCACTGAATTGTTTTGATGCCTAGTGCTCTCGGCTGAAGTTAGAGCTTCAAGACTGTTGCAGAACAGAGGGTTCCATCTTGCTATGATTGGCTCTGGATATCACAGGAAATAATAAACTAGCTTGATATGTGTTTGCTTTTGCATCGCGCGACTATTGCTGTTTTGTCTCTCATCCAAAGAGAAACTACAGAGGTTTTTGTTATCATTGCTGAAGTGGTCTAGCTGTTTAAGCCTTTCATTTCTAAAGGGCAAATCAGAGCCAAAATAAAAATAAAAATGAGGATCTCCAATAATGGCTCAAGTTCCATTTGTGAAGGAGCAGGAAAAAAATATAAAATGAAATAAAGAATGCCAGGTTAGGAAGCAGATCTGCAGGGATCCACGAAGGTTTTGCCATCCACAGATTGTGTGCAAATGAGAAACGCAATTCCCCGGTGTGATCAGTCAGCTCACAAAGGAGCAAATGATCCATACAAGTTCAGGTATTTGATCCAAACAAATTGGTGGAAAGGAAGGCTTCCATGAGGGATATGGAGATGTGACATTTAATGGAACAACAGTATATTCTCGGTACTGCATTAATTACACAGACTGAATAGAATTATCTACTTTTGTTTGATTTACCAGAATATTCAGTATTGCTGGATTGCCTGCAGGCTAGTCTGCCTCAGCCATGTTTTGCCCCCCTCAAGTGGAAACCCTAAATAGCCAGAGTTGGTATGCACTTTCCCACACGTGTTACATGGGATTATAGCATGGGAGAGTTGATTCCTAAAGGCCCTTGTTCCTAAGAAGCTATTTTATGGAGCCAAACTAACCTTGGGAAGACAAAAGAGCGAAAAAGGAGAGACAAGGCTGACATGCAAAGAACGCCACCAGACATCACTGCATACAAGTAAAGCTTGATTATACGATTGGGAATAAGGACAAAGGACCAAACGCTTGTCAACAAATTTTCCAGTGTGTAATTGATTTTCATTTCATGGATTGTTGGTTGCAGGTGTGTTATGGCTCAGGAGCATGGCGTATAGGGAGGAGCATGGCAGGTGGGGAGGCAGGCATTAATCCACCGCCTTAGCCTCCTTCAGCTGTTCTATGTTTCATATTTGCAATACTGCAAGGAGAAAGGCTTCCTAATGTTGTAAGTAAACCAAGGTGCTTTTTCAGGAGGCAACTGGACTCTCTTGTTTTTTCTTAGAAGATGTTTCACTTCTCATCCAAGAAGCTTTGTCAGCATAATGGGGAATGGAAGGATTTATACTCCTTGCAGACAGCTGGTCATTTGCATCTATTTTAAAGGGTCGTTGAAGCACTTGGAGGTTTATCTGTGTCCTCAGGGTCACCTGAGTGATGCTCCTGGTTCCTGTAGTCCGCTATTTTTCTCTGGAAATCCATTCCTTCTCCCACACCATTCAAAGGGTGTTCATCCCAAATTGTACAGCTAAAAGTCTGTAGAGATTCTCAGTCACCCAGGTCATGGTTGTCCCAAAGGTGCTTTTTTCAGTTGCCTCCTTTGGGCAACCATGACCTGGATGACTGAGAATCTCTACAGACTTTCAGGACTACCAAAATTCTCCACTCCACACATCGTGACCTCATTGTACGGTCCCAGTCTATTTTGCCCCCAGGCACAGACCCACACATGTAACCTACTCTAGGTTTGGTCAACATCATTCGGCATACCTCGTTAAATGATGAATTAATTGCCCACCAATTCCAGTGATTTGTTATGTAAACGAAAAAGATCCTTCTACTCAGGGGCAAACCATGTAAAAACAATGTGAAACGAGATGGGCTGCAAATAAATTTAATAAACAAAAATACTACATTTACATTGGCTGTAAGACCAGTGGTGGCAAGCCTATGCCACATAGGTCACAGTTGACACACCTTGCCATTCTTGGTGACACGCCAGGCCCCTGGACCCTCTGGAAGTCATGTGAGAGGGCTCTGCTCTAACATGGCCTCTTGTGGACTCCAAAAACCATGCAAGCATTCTCACACAATTTCCAGAGACTTCAGAGGGAGCAGGGCCCTCTCGCAAGGCCTCTGGAGCTTCTGAAAAGTGCATGAGAACAGGGAGGGCTTTCCAGCTCTTTTCAAAGACTGCAAGAGCATGTAAGAGCGTTTTCTGAAGTTTCCTGGCCTTGTGTGACTTGGAGCTGGTTCAGATAGGCGTTTTGAAAAATATTTACAATTATGTATTTATCAATTAAGTAATAAATTTAAATAATTTAATTTATTATTCTTTGTTATGGATTGTTTCTCGCTCATTTGAACATTCTTAGAGCAGTGATGGCTAACCTATTGGGCTTGGCATGTGAAAAATTCAGACAATGCCTACCTTGACTCTGCTGGCATCTCTGTCCCCCCACCTTCTTCTCTGAGAGAGAGGGGGGAGGGAGGGAGTGGTGTGGGGAGAAGGAGAG
>JANHFL010003784.1:0-12390 GCA_032468155.1 Oxyrhabdium leporinum | reverse complement strand
TGTAAGTATTTTTTAAGTATTACATTTAAATAATTTATTTTTTTGCTGTTTCCTTGTAATTGTCTCTCTTTTGTCCGGGGTGGGTTGACACATGCCGTCAGAGTCAAGGCAGGCATTTTCTGAATTTTTGACACGCCAAGCCCAAGAAGGTTAGCCATCACTGCTCTAAGTGTACGACCACAGCCCATAAGGAAATTGTGGCATTTGTGGAGGAAAGGCACGGTGTGTATTAAGGAACAAAAGCAAAATAGAGTGAAGCATATAAAAGAGCACTGGAACTTGATTCAGCTGAGGTTGGTGCAATTGGGAGGCCTCAAGCTGGACAGTGGCCTATGCGAAAGAAGTAATAAATAATTTTGATAGCAGAGGTTTAAAAAGAGCTGAGAGGATGGAAGGGTGACTGAAAAAGGCCAGAGGGGAAAGGTTACAATAATGAAAGTGAGAGATAATCAAACATATAAGTTTTAGGGCAAGGGGTTAGCAGTAAGATGTCTGATACTGTCTTACCTTATGACTGGTGGGCATCCTGCTCTGCTTGCTTATAGCTTCTGGGATTTTGATCAGGAGTTGCACAAAAAGCAGCCACCTTATCTTCGGTTCCTTAAAAACTACAAACTTGTTCCTTTTTTTAAAAAAAAAGAGAGAGAGAGAGAAAAAGAAGGCCTGTCATCCTCCAGATGCTTAATGTGCCCAGTGTTAATTTTTGTAACAGTGTGGTGCCACTGAAGAACTGTCTCTAGCTCTATGAACCTCTTCAGAGGTAATTTATAGTCATTCTCAGAGTCCTTGTGATATGTTCTGCCACATAGAAAGGTAGGATTTTTGTGAATTTGAATCAAGAGCCGCCCAATTGTAGAAATCCCTTTTGAGGGATGTGAGACTGGCTCCTTTGTTATATATGGCTTGGGTAAAGAATGGTTTAATCTGCTGTGTTTTTACACTTGCGTACTATATCATTATTTCATTGTAATAGCAGAGATATTTTCACATTTTATTGTGCGATATGATTTTTGCTCCGATATTACAAGTTTTTATTATGTTGTTTATGTTGTTTATATTGTGTATCGCTCTGAGAATTTGGTTGGAGAAAAGTACAGTTTATCAATTTAAGAGAGATATAAAAGAATAAATAAAATTATAGAAATATGGGAACACAAAAAATCTTGTCATATCTTTCCCTAGATACTACCGTCCTTGAAAATTTAGAAGCCAAGATTTAGAGAGAATAATCTAAGTGAAATAAAGATTTTCAGCACTGGGGAAGTACACAGAATTTTTCAAGAAGCTCACAAGTAAAGGCTAATGAGACACCCTGTACTTCCAAGATCTTAGTCTTTAGATCACTCCTGCAGTATAGCAGCTGACACCTCCTTCTCTAGTTAAGTCTGTATTTTAAAATTCTCAGGTGGGAAGCAGAGAGGAACTGTGATCCCCCAATTTTGTTCAAATATCCCGATGCTTGTCAGGGCTGGCCACGGCTGATGGAAACTGAACCTTTGTAACACATGGATGGGCACAGGTTGCCTAGCATAGTCTGACCATAAACTATCCTTCTTTCGAAACCTCTGAAACATATCCCATGTCTAATTCAGAGCCAATGATTCAAAGCTGAAAGAAGAGACTTGTGATTGGACATATGAATACACACTTTAAAAGAAGACACGCTTTTCACATAGCACATTCTGCACTGAAGACTCTTTGTCATCTTGGTCAGGAAGCAATCCTGGGTTTGTTCTGTAGGGGCACCAGAGATGTAGACTCCCTCCCTAGGAAAGTTTGATTGAGTACTCCCTGTTTCAGTTTAAGGCAAACTGAAAGACCTTTTAAGTGTATTAATTATGGTTTCTATTTTATTTTGGCTTTATCAGTTATACCAGCAGACCCCAACCTTTCCAGCAATGCGGATCAGCAGCGGAGGTGGCGGGGGGAAGGAAAGGAATGGTTGCACGCGCACACCCGCCACTTGCACAAATGGAGCTTTGCGCACTCACATGTTCAACTTCACTTGCGTGGTCCAGTTCCCAATGGGCCGTGAACTGGTACCGGTCTACGGATCGTGGATTGGGGACCCCTGAGTTATACGATATATTCATTTGATGCTTTTTTTTAGGACCAAAAAGTGGCCTATTTACATTTCCATAAATGATGTTTTTAAAAAAATAAATACTAAGAAATCTTAGTAGTGACAAAGAGAACTCTTACCAGGTTTGTTTCTAAGCCGGGAATAAAGAAGGCAGTTGCTTGAATCAAGAGGCGAAGTTTATTCTAAGAATGCAACATACAAACATCAGCATCTGGAGGTGGCAGCAGTTTAAGTCTCTCTCAACAGCCCCTTATATACGGAAAATCTTGCCTTTTTTTTGTTCTACAAAAGCCTGCAAAAAGATGTCCTCTCCTCCAGGAAGTCTAGGGGGTGGGGGGGATGCACTTAGTCGGCATTCCAAAAAGTGGCGCCTTTGCCCTCAGACACTCTACTGAGCTGTGGTTTCTGCTTGATTTACATTTGTTGATTGGAAACAGTAATCTCTTTGGGGAAAAGGCTTTTTCCTGCCCTCTGTTTGATCAAAGAGATCACAAGTTAAGTTTTACAGAGGGAAGAATGTTCACCTGAATACAGGCTCAGACAAGGAAGAATGGTACTCAATTACATTGGTGTCTTCCATTGCATGTTGATCTTCATTCTAGAGCCTAATTCTAATTTGTGATTTCAAATCTTCCGTCTTGATTTCAGCGGAAAGAATGTGTGGCAGGAGGACTGACTTCTTTTCCACAGAGGAGGTTGCAGATCAGACAAGTAGGAGTGTCTAAAAAGTCTTCCTTTATATGTATTTCGAATCTTTTGAGGGAATGCTAATCCTGCCTGTTAATCTATGCAAGTATTTCACAGCAGGGACAACCCACAGAATAGACTCTCAAAATTCTTGCTGTTTCTCCAAATTAAGGTACGAGGTGATGTGTCTGCAGGGCAAGCTAGTATTATAGCAGGATGGATTTGGAGTCATTCGTTCGTTCTTAGTACAGCTCACGCCTACACCAGCCAAGTGTGGCTCCAGCATTGCTTATTAATGAGACAACTCATGAGAAATTAAAGTTTTTAGGTTGCAGTGTCATATGTCTGCTTTTCTATGGGTAAATTCCATTGAATGTAACAGAGTTTATAACTGAGTAGATATGTCCAGAGCTGCGTTGTTAGAAAAGCAAGAATTACTTTGTTTTGTGAGGAACACGTCCAGCTTCCTTCCAGCTCTCTTCCCAAAGTAGAGTAAAAGGAATATTATGAGAACACAGCCTTGGGATATTTTTTCAAGATCTGGAATAATGAAGTCATTTGATGCAGTGAAATAATTGATCTGTCCTAATTATGGGAAGTAAAGGAAGTGATAATGAGGCTTTCAAATGTTGTTTGTGAAAGATGTACTTGTAACAAGAATTGATATGAAGAGGGAGAGCCAGTTTGGTCTAGTGATTAAGGCACCAGGCTGTAAACCAGGAAACTGTGAATTTTAATCCTGCCTCAAGCATGGGTGACTTTGAGCCAATCATTCTCTCTTGGCCCACAATGTCAGGCTCGGGTTACAAGTTTGTCAGTCAGTTCCTAACACAAGCAATGGACTAACACTTGGTTGATCAAAAAAAGCAGACCCCATACTTATGGGGAAAATGCTAAGAGGAAAAAAAAAAGGATAGAAAGAGAATAATCACACAGAGTCTGAGTCTTTCCTTCCTTCTGATGGGTTTCTGGCTTCATGCTAGCAATTTAAAACACTTCCCTGCATGATTGTTTGCTTTATTAATTAAAAAGGTACAGTAGTCTTCCAACTGGGTGAAGATCTTCCATTAAACCTTAATGGGTTTTAGAAGTTGAACCTCTGCAGTCATGAATAAGCGTATCAAACGTCAGTGGAGCTGACTCCCAGGGATCAGGCATTGGATTGCAGATGTACTCCATTAGCTTTCCTATGAAATTTCACTGCTGATTTCTGTGTTTGTGTCTAAGATGGAACTTTTAAGCAGAGGGTTAGAGCTTGTCATTTCTTGCTATATCCTCATTCACTGTATGCATATAGACCCAGCAGCTGGACCAAGGGCAGAATCTGGATGTACTGCATGCTTTTTTAAAAAACATAAATAGCTCTTCATCTAGCACTGGCATAATCTATCCATGTCCCTCCTTTGCTTAGTTATTACTTTACTGTTATCCAGATTCATTCATTGTGGGAACCTTAGAAGAACACCCCAGACAAAAAACTAAACAAAAACTGCATTGTTTCTCTTTAAAAAGAACAGCTAAAAGAAAAGTCCTCTTCCATTCAGCTAAAACCACATCCAGAGCCATCATGCGAGCCAAGTACACCACGGCATTATCCCTCCCTCCTTGTAAATGGATGGAGAATCCCCATTACGTACCTTAAAGCTTGAATATCATACTTTAGATCCTGTTCTAAGGTCTCCCTTTCTTATTGAGAGCTGAGTAAAAACAGGCAATACAGCATAATGTGTGTTCAAGGTTGCACGTATATAGCAGGCCCGGTATCATCTTTGGAGAATAGCAGGAATTCTGACATAAAGTAAAGGCTGGACTGCTGAGCAGAAAAATCTAATTGTGAGCTTTCCAGAGTGAAACAGATCGTGTGCCAGCAAAAATTATCAAGACTGGAGATGCTGGGTGAAATTTCCAATGAAGGTTTTGGTTTTTTTAAAAGAATATCTTAGCAAAGCATGTATATCCTAAAAATGTAGAAAAGCAAATCATTGCCTTAAAGATCATTTGGAAAGTGGGGGGAAAAAGAAATGGAACTGAGATTTTTAGGGCCAGTTTTTTCCCATGTACATTTATAAAATAAATTATTGTGGGGGAGTCAGTGGTAGGTTTCAGGACTAAAAACAGATCATAACTTTTTCAAGTTATATGTTAGAAGATATTCTGTGGATTCTCAGATGCCCCTGACTTAAGCTTCTGGGTCTGTATTTAGGCTTTCAAAACTAATTTTAGAAAAAGAGATTATCTCCAGAACATCTAGCAACACCTAGAGTCCCTACCTCTAGCAACCATCCAGAGTTGGGAGGCGTAGAAATTTAATATCTTTTTAAATTATTGTTTCTCACATCCTAACTGAATGCCTAGTGTCAAATGCTGCCCCGAGGCCATTGTGCCAGCTAGAGGGATGAGAAAAGGCTGCTGTTTTACACTTCCCTACAGCACCCCAGAGGATTGAATAGCTTGAATTCTTCGGGGCATTATGGGAAAGAATTTCAGCTAATGGTTGATTTAACAAGACAATAAATAAGCAAAAGTTCTAAATAGCGGTTTCACAGTCATCCTGCAGCTACTAGCCAGACTGAGCATTGGAAGAGAATTAGAGAGAAATCCCAGACATTTTCCTGAGGACATCCTTGATCTTGAATCCAAGTCTCACGGTTGCTAAACATTTCAGCATCTCGCAAGCTAAGGGAGGAGCTTGGCAGCAGAAGCAGTCAGGAGAATAATTCCATAGTGGAGCAGAATACCTGGGCACCAGGCTCAGAGCTTTATCTGTGACTGCAGAAACTGAGCGCTAAGGCCCACTCAATTGCTTGACTGGTTTTGGCACAGAGGGGAATAAAACTTGCCAGCAAATCCTGCTTCTTCCTTGAGCAATCTAATCTCCTTCCATCTCTCTTTTCTCTCTATCTACTCTGCCTAGCATTCCGGTCCCTCTGTTTACAGTGGGTCCAGTGCATCTTTCCGCCTCTTGCCATCCTTAAACTCTAGCCTCATGTCTGCCTGCATCTAGCATCTTCCTGCTTGTACTTCTTTACCTCCCTCCTTCCCTAGAAACATGCTTTGCTGATGGCCAAAGCTCATTCCAGGAGGGAGACTCAGTTGGGGAGGGGGGAGGCTCTTTTCTCCTCTTCTGTCTCCTGGAGCAGAGCTATAATGAGATGTCAGGCACAGAAAACCCAGCCAGAGTGAGAAAAACGAACAGTAGAAAAACATAAACAGACATCACAATGCTTAGTGTATCACTGGAATATAATTTCCAGTCACTGATTTTAGCTTTGCAGTCTTTCTTCCTCCTCATCACCTCACCCTGCTCTGTATGGTACAGTGTTTGTTTCATGCTGTGGCAGCTTGCAAGATCTGTTGCACAATAGAGTAGATGCTGCTTTCTCTCTTGCTAAGTTCAGTAGGAAATTATATGGTAAGTGTGCTTCTTTGCAAGAAACATTGGCTGATCAGTGCCACCAAGAGAAAAGGTTTTGCTTACAAGAATTCAGTCTCTGCCATGCCTTGAGTTAACAATCAGAGCACCTCCTCCTCTCTTCAGTTCTATGAGGACCGTGATGGAGAACTTCACCTCAATCTCATGTGCAAGAGAATGCTGTCCCAACTCCATCTACGATCAGTTCGTGGGGACCAACATGCCAATAACAAGCAACAGAGAAAAGTCAGCCTTGGAGCATTTATAATTTGTGCTACAGCCACAAGATTTTCATCGCCTCTGTTTGTTCATTGGATGTTGGGTCGGGTGCTCGGTGGACCAGAGAAAGATCCAGATCTTTGGTTAGATGAGTTTTATTGATCTCCCAGTTAAGGCTATCAATCAATAAATCCTACTTGATTACTCATATGAGTTAGCATCCATCAATTAACAAAATCTGTTAATGGTAGAACTCTTAAGCATGTTTAATGAGCCACGGTGGCGCAGTGGTTAGAATGCAGTACTGCAAGGCTACTTCTGCTGACTGCTGGCTGCCTGCAATTTGGCAGTTCGAATATCACCAGGCTCAAGGTTGACTTCCATCCTTCCAAGGTGGGTAAAATGAGGACCCAGATTATTAGGGACAATATGCTGACTCTGTAAACCACTTAGAGAGGGCCGTAGAGCCCTATGAAGTGGGATATAAGTCTAAGTGCTATTGCTACTTAAAACTAAATTCTACTGAGGCTAATGGACTGAGGAGGCTTCCCAATGGAGATTTTTCTGAACAACTTTCATTGCTGATTCATTTTTTCCCTTACCTAATGGATTTTTTTTGTCTGTGTACGTGTCAAGTTCTTGAAAAGGAAAAGTTAGCATCAACAGTGGGAAACATGGAGGATTATCTGTGGAAGATGTCATCTAGTCGGGATTTACTAACAATTCCATCCTGTCTAGATTTCTCAAAAATGTGTTCTCCTACATTCATTCCTTTACAAGTTGGAGGCATACTGAGATTTTTGAGCTTGCAAGCAAGGAGCTGGGTTCCATAAACTTCCCAATGGCAACGAGCTTCTTTAGTCCATTCAGTATCCTTCACAAAAGCTTCATATATAGATACTAAATATGGGAGGTCCTTGTAGAACTTCCTAGAACAAATGAATTAGCTAAAATTCCCAAGATACCAAGAAGAATTCTCCTAATGCCACCTTCTGATAGGTAACAGGAGAGAAAGTACAGCAAAGTGGCCCACCCAAACCCAAGTTGCTTGAGGCTTCAAAAGGATTCCCTGGTCAGCAATAACAAAAGCTAAGGAGAGAGACAGGTCATCTAGACTCTTTTTGGAGCTCCTGAATCCCCCCTGCCTCGGCATCCCAAATTTCATTGCCAAGTAAAATGCCCCCCCCCCCCCAAAAAAAAGGAGAGAAGTGTTTTGGGCCTTTTTTAAACCTTAAGACAGGATTGATAAATGTTATGCTTCACCTGAATTTAACATGCTTATTTCCCTTCAAAGAACCCCAAGGGAATGGGGGGGAGATCAGAACTTCAGCTTTGTTTACACTGGTGATGTCATTACATTACCATCCTCCCCCTGTGGCCCTAAAGGGGAGTTTGTTTGATGAAAGTGCAGCCCCTGGCAAAAAAAAAGTATCAGTCCCAGCCACTGAGAAAAATCAATCATTCTAAAGGGGGGGAAAAACAAAACATTTTCCAGATCAAGGTGAGGAAACTCTGGTTTGTGGTGAAAATGCAATCTGAGACATCCTGTCTTGTCCAGGGCCAAACATCCACATATAGACGAAGGGATACTTTTTTTTCTCTCTTTACTAGATGAAGCTTGCAAACACACACACTTGTACAACCATGCTTGCCCCCAAAGTTCAGCAGGTTTGGCTTACAAGAGTTCCAAATCAAAGCAGCACGCTGTCAGTTAGTGTCCAATGGTCCCAGCTGTACCAGATTCGTGAACGGGTCCAGATTCAAAGTCAAGGTTGTGAGATTCTCAAGTCACATGGAGTGGGAGTTAATGGGCAGTTGTTGTCAATGGAGAGCTTGTGCTTGGTGCTCTATTTTGGAACGGAACGGAACGGAACAACAGAGTTGGAAGGGATCTTGGAGATCTTTTACTCCAACCCCCTGCTCAGGCAGGAAACCCGATACCATTTCAGACAAATGGTTATCCAATCTCTTTTTAAAAACTTCCAGTGTTGGAGAATTCACAACTTCTGGAGGCAAGTTGTTCCACTGGTTAATTCTTCTGACTATCAGGAAATTTCTTCTTAGTTCTAGGTTGCTTCTCTCCTGATTAGTTTCTGTCCATTGCTGCTTGTCCTGCCCTCAGGTGCTTAATATTCTATTCTATTTTAATAGAAGCAGCTGCGGTGTAGTTAGTTTAACAGGGCGAGACTCCTGCGCAGTCTTACAGAGCATCTTTGCTCTACTCTCTTTGCAGCCAACAGAGTGGTAACTTTGGGAGAGACAGTTATTCCCGTGTCTGCTGTTTGCTGTTTTTACCCACCTCCTCTGCCTGCTCAGATGGTAGTCCATCTGGTAGTGCTGGAGCTGCCTGCTTGTCGTCAGTTCGTATTTCTCTGGCACTAGATTCTCATCATCGGACCCTTCCTCTGATTCCAAATCCGAGCCCACCATCACACATCCCACAGTCATATCCCTCCCCCAAACGTTTGACAAGTCAGAGGATTCACAAACTTTAACTGCTACCCAGTTCATCTTGTAGGAACTAGCTTCTTTAGCATTGGAGATAACAGTGTGATATTTTTTCTCCCTTGTACAGAGAAAGGAATAGGAAACATGGAGCATCAGTCTACTAGCAAAGCAGAGCTTGTGGATAGGAATTTCCCTTCCATCAAATCCTTCCCCTCCCATCCAACCCACCACAGTCTGCAGTTACAACTGTCCAGTCTTTGCCCCTCTATCGTAAGGGATATTACTGTCATGGAAAGTGTCATCTTCAGTAAAGGATTCCCATTTCTTTCTCTCTTGACCCATGGGGAAAGTCTTTTCTGGAATGGCACTTCTTAGCTCTTAAAAAAATCAATATAATAATGATTTGCATTAAAAAATCATTTTAACAATTACATCCTCTGCCTTAATTGATCAGAGGTACTTTGTTCTTAATGGGTGGATGTGTTATGGACTAGGCTTTGGACTCAGATTCTAAATCTGAAACTGAACAAGCTGTTCCAACTGAGCCTCTGGGATGTCAGCTTCAGGAAGGACAAAGCCAGACATCACCTGAGGCTAATCAATCACAGACACCACCTGAGCAGCTGGATCTGTTAGGTGAAGATGATGTAAGGCCTCCCAGTCCCAGCACTAGATGAGTAGAAAGGAGAGCAAAATAACAGAAGTCTAGTGAGGCTACTCGCCAAGCAAAAGAGCATGCAGTCTGACTTCTGACAACTGATTGCAGCCTATATAAGAATCTGCTCTGAATCTGTTCTCTTCGCTGGAAATGTCTGATATCTGTGACATTCATCTGTGGATTCAGCTTCATGGACTTCTGACCTTTGGACTGGCTGACAGCCTTGACCCTACTCTGAAACCTTGGACTGACTCTGGTCGATGTATACTCTAGACCAGTGTTGGTGGATCTTTTCGGCACCGAGTGCAGAAAGGGATCCATGCGCGTGCAGGGAAGCGCCGGAACCCAGAAGAGCAACAGGTGACGGCTGGCATGCCCAGAGAAATGGTTCTGCATGCCACTTCTGTCATGTGTGCCATAGGTTCGCCATCACAGCTCTAAACGAACTTTGCAGGCAAGCCTTGGCTTTATTTATTCCTGTGCTTCGTTTACATTCTTCAGCCTAGTACAGATGGCCTTTGATTTACAACCATTCATTTAACAACAGTTCCGAAAAAAAGTAACTTATGATCTATCCTCAAAATTATGACTATCGTGCCACCTTTGGATTAATGTGATTGCAATGTGAGCAAATGGCAACCAGCTCACATTTACAATGGTGGCAGGTCCTGTGGTCACATGATTGTGTTTGCAATCTTCCCAGCCACTTTTTTGACAAAGTCATTGGGAAGGTGCATTTGCTTAATGACCATGTAATTCACTTGATGATGAATCCATTTAATGACTGTAATAAAAATGTCCTAAAATCAGGTCTGGCCATGTAATGACTTACTTAACTGCCTTACCCAGTGACTGAAATTCCAATTGTAGTCATAAGTTGAGAACTTCCTGTAGTAAACTGATAATCCCCTAAGAAACTGTATGTGCATGCATATGTCTGAAGCCTGCAGCAGAACAGGATATTTCATTTAACCAGTTAAACATTGCAACCTCAGACCCTATCATACAGTAGTCTGACTTGTTACTCATTTCACATAACTACATTTTAGTCTAGAAACAATTTCTTTATTAGAGTCTTCACTCTAACTGGGCAAGGTTTTGGTACGATAATCTTGTAAGGTTGGCTACTATATAAAATTTAGTTTGAAGGGATTATACATATTACTAAAATGTATAAGAATTTGAGCAATTTTGTTGTATTGAGTTTTTTTTTAAAGGAAACTCTAGCATTCTATTTAGTTTCAGTGGCTAGTCCAAAGTTTGTGAGATACCTATAAGCAGGGCATCAAAATCACAGCTTTCCTATTTTTTCTATCCTTATGCTTGATCTGACATTCAGAGGCATACAGTACTGCTCTTGGTCATAGAAATACTATTTCCTAATCACATTTCCAGTAAGACAGTTTATCACAGCAGAAAGAAAAATAAAAAAAGGGGGGGGGTGTTATGTGTGAAAAGATTTTGGGAATGTTTGAAGGGACTCATTAACCACAAAGATTATGTGTTCAGTGCTTTATATTGTGTCCCATAAATGAGCATGGGACAACAACTATTCCTGCAGGTGTTCGGGGCTGTGGTGTCCTAACCTCCACCTGCTTGTCCAACCCTAATGTGCCACTGAGGAAAGCTTTCCCTTCCTCTCAGAATGCAAACAATTGTGCTGATGCTAATCACCAGGCACATCCAAATTTTCACCGATTCAGCAAGTGAGGTAATTTAATGAACTGTGCCCTATTTGCTAGGGAAAGAAGTTAGAGAGGCATCTGTGATTAAATGTATTTATCAGTGATATCATCAAAGCTCTGGATCAGTGAGGTCTTAGTTTCTTACTGGGTAGCTGAAACACAACCAAAACATTATGCACTGAGAAATATGTAAAGCCATGAATATTCTAGTTCTTTAACAGAAGCCTGTGTGCTCTCTTCATTTATGGAATTTATCAGAAGCAATGTACTAGGATGAATGCAGGGAAGAGGGGAAGCAGGTTTATTTTTATTTATAAAAAATCAAATTTACACACTCTCCATCTCACCAAAAGTGACTCTGGGCAGCACATAGGTAGTAATAAGATAAAGCAACACATGTAAAACAACAGATATATAAAAATCTGCATTAATAAATATATTAAAAACCAAAGATACAAACCATAGGCGAAAGAGGATAAGAAAGGCACCTCAACAATGGAACCATCTAAGCAAGTCTCTGGTTCCCTGGGAGCCTTAGGCCTAATTACAAAACCAGGTCTTGGGGCCTTTCAGAATATCAAATGGGATGCAGCTAATCTAATTTCAGGGGGAAGGGTATTCCATAAAGTGGCTGCCACAGCAGAGTCTGTGCATCTCCTGGGACCCACCAAATGTAGGCCCCCGGCTGACAGTACCCACATCATGCCTCCTCTGTCAGATCTAATGGGGCAGGCTAAAGTAAGGCAGCCTGATGTAAGGTTGTAGCCACTGTAGATTTCAAAGATGCACCAAAGCAAGAGATGAAGCAGATACTTAACCTGTGGCCCCTCTTACTGAGTCATAATAGGTGGCAAGAATTTGCAGGGAGACAGAAGTAGCAGTGTCTATGTCATAAAGTCAACCTGTGCAAATAATGAAGTAAAAACACAGTAAAAATTAAAGATACCCTCAGGTCAAGCTTTGAGTCCTGATGACCGTGTCCACTAAATTCTCTTGGCAGCAGTATGTCATTGCCTCCTTCTAGAATAGTCTTTGATTTCCCAGACAAGCTAATATACCTCCATTTCCAAGCAGTCTCCCATCTCTGTTTCTTTGCTTCCTTTTTTCCAATAAGTTTTTTATTTTTTTTTCCAAAGCCATTCTTTCATTGCACGATGTGTCAGACTGGGTACAAACACTTAACAGATACAATCAAAAA
>JANHFL010003783.1:57887-68875 GCA_032468155.1 Oxyrhabdium leporinum | reverse complement strand
TCTATCTATCTATCTATCTATCTATCGATCTATCTATCTATCTATCTATCTATCTATCTATCTATCTATCTATGTTGTTATTCCTTATTTCAGTCTGGAAAGCAGTACATTTTCTGGAACAGTTGATGGTATTTGTTATTTTTTAATTTATAAATTTTTTAAAGGAAATGCTAGAAATGTAGTCATACTTGAAAAAAATGAATATACCACAGTAATTATCCAAAGAATACAAATACTTAGTTATGTGACAGTTTAATTCATATATTTTGTGCAAAATTAGAAAATTGCTTCCTTCCTATGGCTAAGAAAGTGACTGATCCAAAGTCACCCAGGTGGGCTTGTGCCTAAAATGGGACCAGAACTCACAGTCCCAGGGTTTCGAGTCTGGTACCCAGTACATAATAAAACCTACATTATACCAAATTGTCTATCCAGTTTAATACATGCACACTGTAAATACTGGTGATGGGACATATGGAACAGTATATTGGCTTGCAGGATGATATCTGGAAGAGAATAGCATGGATGTAGTTTCACTTGTGGCATATTGGTCAAAATTCGCCAAAGCTGAATGGTACTGTCCTTATTGTTAACAGAGAATACAACATGGCTGTATAGGTATATTGAAAGTTGGTAACCAACTTCAGTTCCTCCCTATTATATTAAGTGTTATAGGTAAACCGTAATTGACTAAACCGTGACAGGCCATGATCAGTACTTTCGGGTCCATCTGATGACAGTCACTGCATGCAGAACCCTCTAACTTGGAATATAAGAGCAGTAAAGAATAAATAACATGAATTATTGCATGGAATACAGGTAAAATGTGTGTTTAGAAGGCTAAGAAAAGGGGAAATAGGTAATACATTTGAATATCTGATTTTGATATATGAAAAAGAAATATAGATTTCATTATGAATAAATGTACTGTATGTCAGTCTCATTTAGGTTGTTATGACTGCTTTTGAAAGTAATCTATAGGTTGGTACTGGTGAATGGTGATACTGGAAGAATCAGAATATATTATTTATATATAAGTGAATTCACACACACACACACACATACTCTGTGTGTGTGTGTGTTGTGTGTGTATGTGTGTGTGTATGTGTGTGTGTGTGTATGTATGTATGTATGTATGTATGTATGTATGTGGTGAAGGAATGCATATAAATCTGAAAACATGTCTGATATGATTTATAAGGATGAAACCCTGAGAATACATGGCTGATGAGAAGTTTCAGTGTGCAAATCACAGCTTTCTTTCTGTGATTTCCCAGTAAAAATATAGTGCTTTAGAAAACGTGTGAATGAATAAAGCTCTTACTGTCTCCATTTGGATATGATTGGTATTATATCTGTTTATTACCTATTGTAATAATGCTTGCTAAGCTACTCAGGAGTTTAGTAAAGGAGCAACATATAAGTTGAAAAATGAAATAAAATTGAAGTAAAGCATGTGTGTCACAACATGGAATAATTAGTGTGTGATTTATAACAGCAGGGAGAAAAAAATAGTATCTCCTTGATACTGTATACATATACATATTACTGTTGATGTCATATTGTTGATTTACAAAGCAAATAAATTTGGGTTGGGAAATAATATTAAATAGACTATAACTTAACAAATTAATTTACCAGATTCAAAGATAGTGGTGATTGCCTTCTTCAATCACTTCTTCAATATTAGTTAAGATCTTTGGAACTCCTTTATTGAAGATGCATATTATATAATTGCCTGACAGATGACATGGATTATAATCAGCTGAAGAAGCTTCTTGGATGAGAAGCGAAATGTCTTCAAAGAAAAACAGATACTTTAGTTGTGTCTTGAAAAAGTACCTTTGGGACAACCATGGCCAGGATGATTGAGAATTTCCATAGATATTTGCATAAAACTTCTGATGAGTTCTATATTTTCTAACTAAAATTCTGTTTTTACTTCATTTACCTTTTTTATTCTATAAGAGTCTTGGGAAAGCAGACTATTTGAACCTGCATTGTATATAAACAGCTAAAACTCTTTCAGGTCAATTCAATACCTGCTGACTTCAAGAACTTCACATGGACTTTTCTTGATAGCAATAGTAATAGCAATAGACTTATATGCCACTTCACAGTGCTTTACAGCCCTCTGTAAGCAGTTTATAGAGTCAGCATATTGCCCCCAACAATCTGGGTTCTCATTTTACCCACCTTGGAAAGATGGAAGGCTGAGTCAACCTTGAGCCTGGTGAGATTCAAACTGCCAAATTGCAGGCAGCCAGCAATCAGCAGAAGTAGCCTGAGGCACTGCATTCTAACCACTGTGCCACCGTGGCTCTTTTAGATGGCATGGAAATTGTTAATTGTCTTCCTTCTTCCAAGATACTCCCATACTAAACCAGAACCCTGGTATTCACTTGTAATCTGCCATTCTTGTATACATCACCCATGTTTATCTTTCAAGTCCAGATGAAGTCAGTTAGGAACTGTTACTTGCTGAGGTATGTATTGCTTACAAATGACAACATGGTACTGCTTACAGTATAAAAAATATGTACAAAAGCTTTACTTCTTTGTACTTCATTCTGGCCACATACATATGAAAATTTAATGTTTTATAAAATATGTTTCAAACTGATTATCTTTTCCTTTAGAAGATGTTGAAAACATAGAAGAATCATAAGAATTCCCATTTCAAATCACTGATTTTAGAAATAATTTAGTGGAACACAGGAAATTGTTTTGAGTCTAATAAGATATGATAGTGACATAACATCTCTAGATCAGGAAGAAATATGAATACAGTCTTACATATCAGATGTAAAGGAGTGATATAAATACTATAGCTGCAAGATTTCTTTTTCTTCAGATTTATTCCACTGAATGGAGCCAAATCATACCGCTGCTTTCTTTTATATTTTTTAAGTAATTGATTGTCATCAGTGAAAGTATAGCAGCAACTCAAATTTGGTACATAAATGTTAATGTAATCATTTTCCTTTCTGAAGTGTAATTGAGAATACTATACAAAATCATTGAAAGCTTCTGTTTAAGACATGAAATACAGAGCTATCTGGGAAATTGGCACCAAATATTTAAAGCACATTTCTAAAGCAACTAATGCCTCTTTGTACGTTGTACCAAACAGGAGTATGTCCAGTAAGATCTTGCATATTGCATCTAATTAGATATGGTTTACTTCTGTCCTTCCCTTATTTTTGCGCTGTTCCTACTTTTTTAGTAAAATATTTTTTTTAAAGGGAATAAGTTTTCCTGATTAATTGGAACCTTCTTTATTCAGATGCTTCCTTCAAAGCTCCACTAATTAGTCTATAACGGCAGCTTATCAGCAATACATTAGTTTGGGTATTGTTAGTACTTCAAGTTCATCCAGAATTACCAGTGTTCAGTGACTAAAGAACTAGCAATACAATACATCTCAAAATTTATCCTTTTCATTGTCTTTCCAGTTGATTGAAGAACTTTCAGATCCTTTTTTCAATAAGAACTTCCTTCTCTCTCCTGAGGTAAGAAAAAAATCTTATATTTATACCTTTTAATTGGATTGCAGTTTAATTCAAGTACTATGGAATTTTGTAATGGTATGCAAGAATGATTTTGAAGGATAAGAGGAAAATATAAAATAGGGAGGCACAAATACTTAATGGGTAAAGAAATAAACTTAAAAAGTATCTATTCTAATGTATCAGACTGCTAAAAATAATAGTGGGAGATATGTATTTTAAAACATGCAAGATTCTGTGAATGTGGCCTGACTATAACGTAGTCACAGAATCTTGCACGTTTTAAAATTTATTTTAAAAAGACTGTTTTAGGCAGCATCTCTTCCCCCTGTTTCTCAAGTTCATTCTACATAACCTTACAATTTTGTGGCTTTTCCTATCCTTAATGCAGTTATCTTTGCTTTCTATTGGAATGTAGTTTTGCTATCCATCTTCATCGTAGTCCTGGCGCCCAATGTTTTGCACTGGGCAAAACTCTAAGGCAGTTCTGGAAGCTGGCTTCACATATTAAGAAGGAGCTACATAAGTACTTTCTGTCCTGACATAGTCAGAGCTATCGATCCAAAAGTAGGCAGGCTCATCCTCTTACTTAGAGGAAAGCATTTGGGGAATTCATCTCAAGACAGACGGCTGTCTTTTGAGTCATATCCTTTCAAACCCCCTTCACTCATTTCCTTATCATCCAAGCCAAGTTTATGGATGCACTTTGTTGGTTTTGAAAATGTCATGCTAGATTATTTTTTTTTAAAAGGAGGGACATTTGCCATTATAACTACCAATAATACCATGCTAAAAATGGAATTTTCAGTGTCTACTGGCAAAGGGAGGGCCTTATGGTTTCCTTTACTAAAATTAAAGTTAATTTGTAAGTATTGATGCTGTATTCATCCTCTACCACCATTAACCTGCGATTTTCAGTAACTGCTACATAGCCTAGGCAGGGGAAAAAAAAAAGAGTTGTCAAATGCATCTAAATCTGATTCAAAAGGGCCAGGTGTTCAACTTAAGAGCAGCAGGGGATATATTTTGGGTTGTATTGTTGGTTTTTTTAAGACTTCAAAATCAACCCAATTATTATCATAATGGATTAAAAAAGAACACAGTTTGTGAGAAAAACTTTTAGTGAGGGAGCAAAGTACTAAAAAAAAAAAGATAATCCTCTGAATGTAGCATAAGTCACAGATGGCTAGGAAGGTTAAGTGGGGTTCAATACGACAGCACAGCCATATTTTTAATACTTGGAAAGTGGAGGTATTGTTTCTCGTAGAATTTCCGAGAATCTTTCATCTTTTTCCATTTAGAGAATGTATAAAATGAACAGATGGTATGCGAGATTAATGTGGCATGCATGATATGTTCATTGATAGGCTTAAAGCTCAGACAGGGCCAGTAAAAGTTATGGAGACCAGGGCAAATTACGTTCTCCCTTCCATATATGCAATGAAGGAGCATGAAGATGATGCCCATCTCATTCACTAGTACACCTGCCTGACCTCCAACATTATAAAACATTTAATGCACTGGCAATATATCTGGAATAGGGATTACAGATTAAGAATAATAGAGTTGGAAGGGACCTCAGAGGTCTTCTAGTCCAACCCCCTGCTCAAGCAGGAGACCCTCAATCATCATGGACAAATAGCGGTCCAATCTCTTCTTGAAAACCTCCAGGGATGGAGCACCCATAACGTTTAGAGGCAAGCTGTTCCACTGGTTCATTGACCTGGGATTACAGAATAATGGAGTTGAAAGGGACCTCAGAAGACTTCGAAAGGTACAACTGGCTTTAAAATTAAAAGACTTCATCCGCTCAAGCATCCTGGACAAATGACAGATCTAGGTCAATCCAAGGAATCAGCTCCCAGATTTGGCTGTAGAGGAGCTAAACAAACCATTCTGGACATTCATGTTAAATTTTGTTCAATATATTCAATTACACTACAATTATATAATGATCGTGGGCTTTCTAAGGTTCTAAGAAATGTATTATAGACAGGAAAGTAAATTTTGATTTTGGTCTCCTACTGTGTATATGGAGAGAATTGTTCAAAGCAGGTCTCTGTTTAATATTCATCTACTTCCTCTGCAGGGGAAAAAACCATTTTTATCTCCTTTATTCACACAAGCTAATGATCTTCAGGATTCTATGATTGTATTCCCTAACTTGAACTTGTTTCATATGGACAACTACAAAAATAGTAGAGCTGTACAAAGCTTTAAATGAACCATTTAATTTGACAAAGCTTTGATCCAATAACCCAACAAAGCAAATCTGTAAATCAAAGTCCAGATCAGCTTTGAAGCAGTCAATCGAGTGAGGTGCTTCTGTGATACTTCAGAGATTTGATGATTTCCCTGTTGCTTATGTGATTGTTGTAGACACATAAGTGTTGCTATTTCACTTATGCATGTGGAAAATGATGGGGAAGATGTTGTAGCATGAGGGGCTCTCCGACATGGACATGACTAGTCCACCGGTTTTACCCCATTGATCTTTCTGCCTATCAGGGCATTTTGGGTGGAACTTACATTGATTTTGATTTAATTTTCCCCTCCTCAGTGCGCAATTCCTTTAATGTGACCAGCTATAAGCTCCCCACACCTCTATCTACCTCTATCTCTCTCATCTCTCACACTAATGGAATGTTATACTTCCATGTTGGTTCTACCAACACAACTGGAAGTTCACATCTAAGTGTTATGGATATAATTTCAAGACTGGCCTGAGTTTTAGATTCTGTATGAAACAGGAAGCTTTGAATCTCCTGACAAAGTGTGACAAGCTACCATAGACACTGACAAGCTACCATAGACACTGGCCTCAAAATGTCACTGTTCCAAAACTGCGGATATATGGTGCAGGGCAGTTGTTGCCTCTTTCTATGTGGCTTGCCCATTTCTGTGGCACTGTATCTCACTGTGACATCCTTTTTCTGCGGCCTCTCTTAATTAATTACCAAGCATGGAGTATTGCCAGCAAGCCACAATCCTAACATAATGTATTATTGTCAGTGATGATGGGGATCCTTTCTTCAAGGGAAGCTTGTCAGTCAGCTATGCCAGTCATCCTGGCATCCAGGAAAACCTGGGGATAAGACAGCAAAACTACTCCATTACATAATGGCAAGTCAATTGTCTTTCCTCTAAGCTTGCCCAGAAGAGGCTAGGTTTTACCAGTTGTATGCCCTACCCAGTCTGGCACCCCACTAAAAGTTTTCTTAACAGTGACCAATTAGCAAAGCCTGGCAGTCCTTCTGGCATCACCAAAAATCCAGTGATCAGACATCGCAAAGCAAAAGTTTCTGCATCATGAAAAACTATTATATTTCTATTCTGTCAGCCTTGGTATCTGCTGATACCAGGACTGAAAATATGTTGTTTTATGGATTTGTTTATAAGTAGACATAGGATATGAGATGAAAAGATAAATGTTTGTAGTCCTAGAGGAAGTGAAGAGTCACTAAATTTATTTATACTTATTGTGATGAAGTCTATAGAGAATATATATATATTCTCTTTATTATATTTCTACTTTTCTCTTCTTTTCTTTTTCTTTTTCTATTCTCTTTTATTTTAGTTAGTGTTAGATTTTACTATTATAAATGCTTAATAAAATTATATACAGAAAAGTTATTAGAAAGTTAAGAGTTTATTTTTCATATAGTTTTAGAAGTTCACATCTTTACTGTGGAGTTCATATTCTGAATTGATTCAACCAATTTATTCAAGGATTCTTTGCTAGATAAATTGGAGGCTATTATGCTGTTCTTTTCTCATTTTTGCTTTCTCTCCCTTAAAGACATTCAGGGGGAGAAATATAACCCCAAAACTATTGTGCTAAAACCCTGAAGGTTTCCAAATGAAACATGCCAATCTTTGAAGGACTACCATTCTTGGTATTTCATTCCATTCAAATGAAAGGAGAAGCATTTTAACCTATGGGTTAACCTTTTTTCCAATCAAATCTTGAATCTTAGAGCACTTTGATTCAATTTGGATTAGCATCAAATCTTGAATCAAATCTTGAATTGAGCCATGCCTTCCTTGGCTCATGAATCTCCAGTATGAATCAAATCCAGGCTAAAAGTTAGTCTACCCCTGGCAAAAACACATTTCCCCTAATTAAGTGGAAGACATCAACTACTAATATAAAGAAACAAAACTTTATTAGACTACGCTTGACATTTGAACTAGAGCTAAAGAGCTCATCTGAGGAATAAAATATGAGCGGTTAAGTACCAGCTCCTCCTTTTAAAAAAAAAATAATCATATGTTCCAAAAGTCATCCAAACACAGTATGACTCTCCATTATAAAGCTCAGCAATCGGCGAAAGATAGATTGATCAACGGAGCGATGAGTTCACTCTTTCACTAAGTGTTTCTTCTTTAAAGAATCTACCTGAATTGGGTATGGGCAGTCTAGAGAAAAGAAAGACTAAGGGTGACATGATAGCAGTATTCCAGTATTTGAGGGGCTGCCACAAAGAAGGGGGGATCAACTTATTCTCCAAAGCACCTGAAGGTAGGACAAGAAGCAATGGATGGAAACTATTCAAGGAGAGAAGCAACCTGGAATTAAAGAGAAGCTTCCTAACAGTGAGGACAATTAACCAGTGGAACAGCTTGCCTTCTGGGTGCTCCATCACTGGAATTTGTTAAAGTCCCTTCCAGCTCTATTCTGATTGATTGATTGATTGATCTACAGAGTGAAGTTGTTTAGATGGATAGGAAGGCAAAGTCATTAGACCAGGGAAAAATGTAAGAAGCAGTGGCTGCCTCTTATAGAAACACTTGTAGTTCCTGAATTATGAAATCTTATTTCATGGCTAGCCAGAGATTTGTAATATCTTGGCTTCCATTCAGGAGTTCAAGGTGGTGTGAATGGCACCCCCCTCTTCCAAGTTCTCGCCCAGCACCTTAACTGCTACACCACATTGGCTCTCGTGCCTGTGAGCTGAAATCCAAAACTTCTTAACCAACAACCTTCAGACAAAGTTTAACTTTCCGTTTAATTCTTTCCTTACCAGCTATCTAATCCCGAAACAGCATTTTTAGATCTCTTTTCAAAGAGTTAATATATTGCAAATTATTTTTAAAAAAAAAAAAGTGGTGGGGAGAAATGCCCACTTACTTTCAAATGATAGAGAACTCTATTGTCTCTATGGGCTGTATTTGCACTTTAAAATATTCTCTCCCCCTCAACCCCACTCCTGGTAACAATGGTGCAGGTGCATTGCCCTTCAGTGTACAATGTATTTATCCTGGAGGCAGGAAGTTTGTTTCACACCTGTTTCTTCTTTCTGTTTGCTCTTGGCCTGGCTAATTTGCTGAATGTCATGATTGGTACAGCTGAGGCTGTCAAAGAGAATTACCACTTTGCAATGCGATGGTCTAATTCTGGCAGTTCAGATCTTACAATGATTTGCTTTTTTGTTCATCCTTTTGGTAACAGTTCTTTGTTGTGGGTAAACAATACAGAACATAAACTACGAGTAGTAGCAAAGCAAGGGTGGGGTGGGGGGAACAAGAACAATCTGCTTTATCAAACAAATGGCATTTTGCAAAAGATGCTAGAAAAGATCATAGAATCTGCTTGGCTGATAAGATGATTGCTACAGGGGAAAATGAAGAAGCAATTTGCCCCTGGAAAATTAAATATAATGTTTATAACATCAGTGAAGTGAAGGGTTGTTTTTTAAAAAAAGAAAAAAGAAAGAAAGAAAAACCTCCAACGTAAAAAGAAAATTGGAAATCTAAATTCCAGACAAGATACCTGTAACTCCCATTCTTTTCTGCTCCCTGATTGCAAACAATATATAGGTTTTCAACAACAAAAAAGCTAAAAGCATGAAATTTGCCCAACTAGTTATACATTAATTAAGTGATGAAAAAGCTATCCGGTTATAAATGGCATGGAGCTAGTTTTGCTTTAATTTAGTATATTTCAAGCCAACCTAAATTAACATATTTCAGTTTAACCATTCATTTAAATGTTGCACATGCAAAGAAGATGCATCAAACTAATTTCAAATTTCAGAACTTTCATTGTGGAAGATGGGTGACAAGTTGATAGTGTCGTCCCCCCCATACTTCTCTTAAAGACTTGGTTGCCAGATTCTTTTAAACAAATCCGTCGTTTGCATAACAATGCAATGGTTAAATTGATTTATTTTTCATTGAAGAGAAGGCAATTTGCTGAGACCTTATTTTGAATAGCATCAAATAAAAATCTGAATTTTAAGATGAATTATAAGTGAGGAAAATCCCCCTCAATTTTGATCTCATCATAAGATATTTGCTATACAAAAATGTTTCAGTATACAAATTAGAAAAGGTCAAAGACCACATTGTTAATTTTAAAATATTTTTTTTGTGAAATGTCAGAGATATATTCACATTAATAGTCTGGAACCAAAATCACCTTTTGTGAATAATGAGAGAAAGGCAGTTAAATATTATTGTGTGATGGAAACACAATTAGCTGATAGCAAGTTATTAAAGTCATTAAGGATTAAGCTAATTGTTGTGCACTTATCTATTACTGCAGTGAATAACACAATGAATAAATACTTTTGATTTGTCTAATAGAATACGGTTATTTTTTAAAAAACATTCAACATTGTTGAGAATTAACAAATATGAATCCAAAAAAATCACTTCTTTCTCCTAATGGAAGGGGGTGGAGTTTTTGACAGTTTTAGCAAATCAAGGTGATAGCATTAAATTTATGTGCCTATTACTGCATAATAACAAAGCAGGCAAATCTTCCATTGAACTAAAATGATAACATGGCTTAAAAAAAACCACTTTGTGAATGATACAGTTCTTTTACTCCATCTCAGAATCCAATTTAAGACATACGTCAGCATGACCTGAACACATATATGTTTCACACCTAATTGTTTTGAGATTCAAATCTGCGGTCTCTGCATATGAGAAAGACTTTGAGAGATGTTTAAGAAGACTATCAAGGTAGAAATGGCCACCCACAAAACATCCATTGACATGGGAGAATGCTGTTCTCCACCATTCCATCTGTTCACTAAGCAGTTCAAAAGCATGCAAATGCAAGTAGACAAATGGGTACCATTTCGGTGGGAAGGTAACAGTATTCTGTCCTCCTAGGCATATATGCATGCTGGCCATATAACCATGGAAAGAGTCTTTAGACAACAGTAGCTTCCGTGGCTAAGAAACAGAGATGAACACTGCCCGCAAGAGTCAGATACAACTGGACAGAAGACACCTTTACTTTTACCCTCTAATGGGTGCTTTTAATCCTTCCAATTTACTACTACTTCTGATGGCAGGGTGCAAGCTTCTCACTCCCAACCACACACTGAGTGCAACCATCTACCACTTCTATTTCTGAAGACTGGCTATGAGTCCCATTCTGGTAAATATAGCCATTATTATTATTATTATTATTATTATTATTATTATTATTATTATTATTATTATTATTATTATTATTATTAT